>CATIWR010136293.1:0-30898 GCA_949677035.1 Omphalea diandra | reverse complement strand
CCGGATTAAAAAAATAATGAAAGCTGATGAAGATGTTCGAATGATTTCAGCTGAGGCTCCTGTTATATTTGCAAAGGCATGTGAAATGTTCATCTTGGAGCTGACTTTACGCTCTTGGATTCACACTGAAGAGAACAAGAGGAGAACGTTACAAAAGAATGATATCGCAGCAGCCATTTCAAGGACAGATGTTTTTGATTTCTTGGTCGATATTATTCCTAGAGATGAATTGAAAGAGGAGGGATTGGGAGTCACTAAGGCTACCATTCCTATGGTTGGTTCCCCAACTGATATTCCATATTATTATGTACCATCGCAGCATCCTGTTGGACCTCCAGGGATGATAATGGGAAAGCCAGTTGATCAAGCGGCTGTCTATGGAACCCAGCAGCCTCAACCACCTGTGGCATTTATGCCATGGCCACAGACTCAATCTCAGCAGCAGCAATCTCAACAGCAGCAAAGTGGTACTTGATGAAGGGCCAGGTAACACGGCAGGTTGATTATTAGCATATAACTAGTCCTCGACAACGTATTGTAGTAGTGTTTTGTATCTCTAGTAAGGGGTTAGGTTGGTGTCATTCGTTCTTTGTAATGTCAAAACTAAGTTGTTTGTGCTAGTCAAATGCGAGTTGGCTGGATCATGAATGGGCCTGTGTTCTCTTTTATCGAGAAAAATCTCTTATCATTGTGCTGTTACTCTTTTTTTATGGTTTTCACAGAAGGGTACAATCATGGGCATAATTTTCAAATATTGTTTCCTTGTGCTGTGTATGAAAAGAGTTTCAAAGGAATCTGATCAATTCTATTGTTTCCGAAAGTTGTTGGAAGGAGTCCAGCACTTGCTACAAGCTTACTGCTTTGTAATTCACGACTTCTAGTGGGGCGTCTCTCTAATTGGAGAGCGATTGTGCTGGAATGACTAAACCGAAAATCCAACCCCAGCGTGGAGCTAGTGTTCACGCCTACTGTTCGTTTTCTTTTTCCCCCTTGAACAGAAGTGTTGAGTAGGAGGTGACAGGATCGAGCTTTTTCGTTTTGACGACTTGGGTCAGATAATCAAAATGCGATATATATATATTCTGATTTTAAGTTGGATTATTTTTAATTTTGATTTTTTAAATAAAAATATTTTTTGTTTTTAAATAAATTTTAAATATTTTTATTCTTACTCATTGAGTCATATTTCATCTACAAATATTTGAAGTATTTTAGATTTAGATAATTTTTTGAATGAATTCTAATCAAATTTTCAGATTTAATTAAAAATTATCACCTAAAATTGTTAAAAGAAAATTTTAAAACTTTGTGCACTTTGTAATTATCAATGAATTATTTAAGTTTATCAATTTATCACCCAAAAAATAAAATAAAAAGAAGAGTTGGTGGTTCCTACTCTATTAACACATTAGAGTTTATTTGGATAATAGAATTGGGTTTAAAATTAGAATTTAAAATTGAAATTGAACTACATAATTTTAATTTTCCTATTTAGATAAACCTACTTAGAATTGAAATTGTAGTTCATATCAATTTCATAAAATTCAAAATATTAAGGTTTATTTTTAAAATTTAAACTTAATTTATAAACCACTAAAAATTTATAACTGAATCAAATTGAATAAAATTAAATTAAATTCAAAATTCAAAATTTTAAAATACAAATTAGATTGAATTAAATCAAATTAATTTATAGATTGAATCAAACCAAATCAAATCAAATTGAAATAAACTAAAAGATCCAAACTAAATCAAATCAATTAATTTACAAACCGAATCATACTACTTTATTTTCATTATATTATAGTTCAGTTCAGTTTAAATCAAAATTTTTAAAAATAAATAAAAATATTTTAGTATAAATAGTAGTTCTTATTATATATTTTTAATGCAAATGTTATATTTTAAATAGTTTATTTTGTATATTTTTAATATAAATAATGAATTTTAAACAGATCTAAATAATGTTTTATTGATTTAATATAGATTTAACTTATTTTGATTTAATTTTAAATACACTCAATTTTGTCTAACTGAAAATTTTTTATCTAAAAACATAATCAAATTGAATTTACCAATTTATTTTTTAAAAAATAGAAACCAAATTAAATAGAATTCACTGATTTTTTTTTAAAAAAATAAATCAAATCAAGCTAAATTTATATCTAAACCTAACGAAATAAAAAAGGATTCATTTATTATTTTTGTCTTGCAAGATGTTGAATAATATTTTACGTAAAAAATATTAGGTTAATTTTATATAAATCACTTTTCTAATTGCAACCTTCTTAGAATAATTTTAATCTAATTTTCATAAAAAGGACATAAGATTATTAGTTTGAGTTAAATTATTTAAAGTTAAAATATTAATTTTACATATTTTTACATATTTTTATAATTTATAATTAAATTATATTTTTAATCTTTATATATTCTATTATTTTTAAATGTCCAAAATTAAATTGAAGTTTATAATTTTAGATTTTGATAATTTTAATTTTAATTATATGATTTTACAATCCAAATACTAGAATTGGAATTTAAATAATAACTCCAGCTCAATTTCAATTTTATTACTTTACAATCCAAATATTAAAATTATAATTTTAGCTCAATTTCAATTCTAATATAATTAAAATTAAAATGGCAATTTTAAATTTCAATTTCAGTTCCACCATCCAAATGAACTCTTATTATATTTTTCTCTTTATCTCTCCGTTGGCTGCTGTCATCCCTTCTCTCTGTTTTCACATTCTTATTGGTGATTTATTTATTATTCCATAGGCTTTGGAATTTTAAAAAAAAATAAATAAATAAAAACTGTCTCTCTCTTCCTTCATATATATGTGTGTAAAATTGGACTTGAAATTGATAACAATATATGGATCGAGTAAAATGGATAATGCGTGCAACCATACTGAATAAAATGCGTTATGCGAGTAACCATATTTTCTGACTTCAAGGGTTGGATTTCAGAATGTTAAAAATGCGGTCTGAACATTCGTCTACTGGAAAAACAGGCTTGTAAATCAAAGGAATTACAGGCTTTTTGGAGAGAAATTTTCAATGAAAACAGTTACTACTACTAGAAACTGCCTCTACCCAGGTCAAGCAACAAACTCATGATTGGTGGCTTAGGCGCGTGCCTTCTTCCACGCACAGGGCAGTGGGAAGACATGGCTCCACCATCCATGGAGCCTTAATAGCCAACACCACCAAACTCACAACTGCTTGATATATTACAATCAAGCGTTGTGTTGACAGGGCCAGAAATGACTATCAGGAGAAAACGCAGTCACTCCTATTAGTAGCAGCCTGTAACAGATTCACTAGACAAAATTCTAAGCACATTCCCCTTCACAAGAATTTTATAATTTATATCAATTGCTAGCCATTGTCAGCTTCACAACACATAAGTCACACTAAGGAAATATATAACACCATTTAGCATCTCTATTTCACCAAGAAACAGGGTGAAACATAACCCAATTTCACAACGTCCAATAATTTTGGTCATTGAATAAAGCACCATACCAGTAGTACCTATGCTAAGAACCAAGATGCAAGCAAGCAGTAACAACAAGCAAATGGAGAAGAATTGTCACAGTTCCTGCAAATCTTATCCAACGTCCTAAACAGATTAACAAGGTGCCATAAATTACTCAAGTTATCATCATCCATTCCATCAGTTCAACTCCAAAGCAAGGCATAAAAATTTAAAAGCTTTGAGTTTATATAATATATCCATCATATAACAAGGAAATTACTTTTTACTTAAATCCAGAGAATTTTGTTTCAAAACAAGACAACCGATATCCCCATCTAAAACTCTAGTTACTCTAAAACCTAAACAATTTTGATCAGTCCTGATCAACACCCTCAAAAGCCCAAGCATTCTCCTGGCGAAGCCTCTCCTCCTCCTCGGGAGTATAATCATTCTCAATCCCAAAAAACTGCCTCACATACTCCACGCTCTTGTTCTTGATCCGCTCAGCGGTAGCCTGGTTAAGCACATCCAGCAGATACTTAATGTTGAGATAATTGGTGGCCAATATCAGCTCCCTCAGCTTTTCGTTTGAGAAATCTTTCACGAAATTGGCGTCGAACTTCTTCCTCTCTGCTTCTGGCGTCGACTCTGCTCGAAACTTGAGCTGCTCCTTGCAGTACCTTATGATGTCGATCAGAGGTTCAGAAAACACGTTCGGCAGTGGAATGACTGTGTCGGCCGCCGAGTCGCTGATTTCGTCAAAGAAGGATTTGACGGTGATGAACTCCATTGCGACTGGCTCCTCCACGTCGAACAATTGGCCATCGGCGGTCTTCAGACTGATTTTCTTGGCCGGCGGAGCGGTGGTGGTGGACGACATTTTTCTAAAAAAGATGGAATTAAGAATTTTGGAGAGGGTTGTGAAGAGTTTTTATATCATGGCCCTTTTTCCGCATGCCCTTAGGATTGGGGGAAATCCCAAATAATAAATAAATAAATAATTTATTCCTTCTACCCATAGGAAAATAGTAATGATAATAATAAGTTATTCTCTAAATTTCTTCCAGCAAGTTCCGCAATTAAAAAGGAAAAATTCTGTGCTAGAGAATGAAAAAATTATTATTCGTATAGGAATTCCCTTCCTTTTTTTTTTTTTTTTTTTTTTTGAGTAATATGGGAATTCCTTGTTTAATAGTAACTAGTCATATTTCAACATGGCGTGCTAGATTTTTTTTATAATAAAATATTATTATATTTATAGTTGAAACAAAAAAATAATTTTTTAAAAAAATTATTATAATTTTATTTTTAAATTAATTTTAATTTATATATTTAATGAAATTAATTTTTAGATATAAATTTTAAAATATATCTCCATCGTATATACATTTTTTTAATTAATATAATAGATATACATATTTAAATAAAAGAAATTAATATTAATTTACTTATAAATTAAAGATATTCAAAATTTAGAGAATTAAAATCGAGTAATTAATTCATGAGTTTATTTAATTATCTTATTTATATAAATTATAAACACAAATTTCATATACATAAAAATTATCTCAAAAATTAAAATAATATTTATACAATCCTTTTAAAATAAGTTATTTCAAACAATTGGATACATACTTTTTCTATATTATTCATTAAAATTAAATTTTATTTTATATATAAATTAAACTTAATTATACAATATTTGACATTAAATTAGTAATTGATGTTAATATTTAAATATATCATAATTAATCTAATAGTAAATGTAAAAAATAAATATTTATAATTAGTTTAATTTTAATTATCATTCATATAGAATAAAAAAGTAAAAATTTCTAAAATTAGAAAAATAAAAAAATCAATAATGACGACTAAAAATTAATTTAAAATAATAAATCAAACAAAGAGTGAACTTTTTATTTATTTTAATTATTATATTATATAGATTATATTAGATAATGATCTATCTTGTGAATCCATAACTCTTTCTACATAATATAATACAAAATGTGTGAATCAACCAACCTCCCAATAATATATTTACATTTTTGAACAAAAATAATTCATTCGTTCATCCATTCATTAAAAACCACATCTACACTTTTGTTTTGGTTTATCTGAAAAATAACCAATTTGTTTATTCTCATAAATGATTTATTGTATAATAAAAATAACCAATTTGTTTATTCTCATAATATCGTTAAGGATCTAAATTGGTTGGTTTTGTGGTCAATTTAAGAGTAAACAAAAGAATTATAAGTCAATGCTCATTCATCATCAGGAAATAAAAAAAGATACAATATTCTATATCATGGTGGGCTTGCCTTTGAATTATTTAGGCTTATGCTAACAAAATTTCTTTCATTATCTTAAACGAATCATCTATTCAGTGGGGAGAGGGGCAGACAAAATTTCATCATTTTTGAATGCAAACAACGTACAGATGGTCACTTGTCCACACTAGTTTTCAGACTTCGCTTCTGTCTCTTTTTGCACTTCTTCAACAATCCTTTATCCGCCAGTGCTTTCAGTTTTTGCCTTTTCCTTTCATTTTCCTTCTCCTCATAGCCATCATCCATCATCTTCATTGTTGCCACACGTTTAGCTTTATATACCTGCAAATTATAAATTTAACACATGAACATATAAGAAAATTATCTCCATTCTATTCCTTGCTCATATGTAGTAAGTAATCTCTGGAAAACTACATTCACTTGAATAGGAATGAATAATTTATTTTTTTCGCTGCTTGTTTCGTGTTTCATGGTCCCATAGAGAAGAACCTATCAAAGCTCAATTCTTCCCCATTCCATATGTTTTTGCGTGTGAAGAAAATTTTCTATAGAATGCCCCATAGAGTTCTTACTTTGTGCAAAGATTTAAAAAAAAAAAGTGGCAAGTATTGAATGCTTTCTTATGTGAAAGGATAATTTCATTTTCACAAAATCAGGTATTAAATGCTTAACCAGGGAGGATCAATTTACAACATCCTGCCTACACATATGTATATACTTTTGTAATATCTGAAAGGACCCCTTTCTCTTTACTTTCAAATGCTTCTAGTTGTTTCCCGAGAACAGCTTCTATCTCACGAATAAGGACTACATCATTCTGCAAATTTTACATCACAAATTTAAGGGATACGCAATCCATTAATCACACCAAAGTTCTCCGCTAGTTAATAAAAAAGCTTTAACTATACGAATCTCTATGCTCCATGAAACAAAATTGTCACACACATAAAGCAAGACATGCATGCGCAAAAACAGAGAATGAATTCCAATTCAGTTAGTTTAAATATTATCATGAAACAGTACACCTGTACTGGAGTTTCGGAGCAAGTGCTGTCATATGTGGAAGGTGTACACAGACAGCAGTCAACTTAAAAGTTTAGTTTCACTTGTGAAACCCAAAAAGAACTTTGCCAACAATAAATCAGTATCAAATGGAGATTTTGATCAGAATTGAAGTGAAAATAAAGTTGGCATACAGCCTACTGCGTGCCTCACAAATTGTGCAAATTCTATTTTATGTATCTCAACAAAAACTAATATTCATTGAATCTCCAAGGAAAAAGAATTTTAATGGGTTGGCTTCTACCCATTTTAAAATTCTTGTCAAACAGAATTAGCAATCTTCAAAACATTGCTAGTTTGCTACCATGATAACAACAATAAAGCACCCAAAGGAGAAGGAAGGAAATGATACAAACAAATTCATCCAGTTACCATTCATGAATCATTATCAATTAACAGTGAAGAGTTGGTTCACGCGTTTACACGATTATGGACTAACGACTAATCACTTAGAGTATCATTTCAAAGATGCATTGTTCATTAGCATTGCCATCTATGCTACACAAAATTTACAGTTCCAAATAATATCTTGCAAACCTCTGCTATTTACGTCAGTAACAAAACTAATGGCCAGCCTCCTCTGCCTGCTCTGGAAGTATGCCCTACACGATGAACATAATCTCTTGGATACCTGCAGTAGATAGCGGTTAAAATCCATTTAACGAACATTGTCAGATCAAAAGTAAATATTTTGATAAGTATGACCTTGGAATATCATAATTCAAAACAAGATAAACAGTAGGTATGTCCAAGCCGCGACTAGCAACATCAGTTGCAATCAATATAGAAGCTTGTCCAGATTTGAAACGATACAGTGCAGAAAGTCTCAGAGACTGGGATTTGAATGAATGCAATGCAGCTGTTTCTTGATCAAGCTCTTCCAGCAATAAACTCAAAAGGTGACATGTTCTGTTTCCACGCCAGAGCTGAAAGGACAATGAGCAAATGTCAAAATCCCCGAGTCAGTGGGTTTGCAGAAACTAATTATTCTTCCAAATAAAAGCAAATCTACTACTACAAAAAGATATCTAAGAAGCACAAAGAAGAAATGAGAACAAAAAATTTAGATTCAAGAAATGCATACCTGCAGTTAGAGACAAAAATCATGGCAGAGGGAATACCCAAATCTTCCATTTTAGACAAATTGTATACAAGATAAACATCCTTGACATTCTTAGGGATGAAGACATATTGCTGTTTAAGAGTTTCAACTGTTTTGAAGCCTTCATAGGCCTCATAGAAGTAAGCCTTCATAGGCCTCATAGAAGTAAGCCTTGCAGGTCTGAACCCCCACATTCGGCGAGACCCAAATCGGAAAATAAAGTTGTGGCAACGCAAGAGTGGGGATTAGGGTTTGTGGATTTTACTTTCTCGATCTGGGGGTTTGTAGTCGTCAGTGTCAGGGCTTTGGGTTTTATTATTAGGGTTTTGAAACGACTTCTGGATTTTCGTAGGTTTGAAGAAGAGAGGGAAATTTTCGTCTACAAGGACTTGTTCTTGTTCAGGTTGCTCCATTCGTTATGGTGTGAGGATGGAATTTGAATTTGCTTTTTTCCCGGAAAATTTTACATTAGGGAGCGTAATTTTCACCAAAATATAGGTCAAAGATGTCACATGGGTGAATAAAAACAAACAAATATTTTCCCAGGCAAAGCACTGGTTGTCACGTGTCACAATTTGTTTGGCGTTGGTCTTGGTCTACTATGCGCAGTTTACGCTGTCATTCATCAAGAAGTGGGTGGGAGAGAGAGAGAGAGAGAGAGGTGATTGGAGATGGAGTCCGTATATAGAGCGGATATATTGAAAGGGAAGGTGGCGTTGATGACAGGAGGTGGATCTGGAATTGGGCTTGAGATTTCTACGCAATTTGGTAAACATGGTGCCTCTATTGCAATCATGGGTAGACGCCAACAAGTTCTTGATTCTGCTGTCTCCAATCTTCGCTCCCTTGGAATTCCCGTAATAATTTTTCTTTTTTGGGTTTATTATAGCATTTCTTTCTTCACTTATTATTTTTTTCTTTTATATACCTTTGCCCATCTGGGTTTGATTTCCATTTCCTATGGTTCGTTTTCTTTTTATTGGCTTAGTACAGAACTTGACCATCTGGGATCACTTCAAAATCGTTCCTTTATTACTCTTGGCTGAACCTTCAAGTCCATTCTAGGATCTAATGTTTTGACTGGATGATTTGATTTCTGTTTATCTATTGGCATGTCATTGGCTCTAATATTTTCTTGGTTTAAGTATTCTATACATCATCTAAATTACAATATATTAGTAACTGCCTCCTGTTTAGCTGGTTTGACTCTTATATTGGATGTGCTTGATGCATTTGCGTTTCCTATGCTACCTTTTTTTTTTTTGGCAGGCTGTTGGTTTTGTGGGGGATGTTCGCAAGCAGGAAGATGCTAAAAGGGTTTTAGAATCAACTTATAACCATTTTGGCAAGATTGACATCCTTGTGAATGGTGCAGCTGGCAATTTTCTTGTGTCACCAGAGGATTTGTCACCTAATGGATTTCGAACAGGTTTTACACTGCCTTTGATATTGGAGAATAATGCAAGGAACTGAACCTTTTCCTTTAGAGCTTTGAGCATTTATATTGGGCTTATTGGGATAAACAGATTGTTGTTTTCTTAAAACATAGAAAGCGAAATTTTTTAAAAAAAATAAATGAAATGCAATCAATTGATGACAAATTTATGGAAAGCGTTGAAACAAGATTCAGTGAGTCTTTAAGCAAAATGCAACAAAGCTTTTAATCACTAAAGAAAATCAATTTCATTTTACTTTATTTATATCAGTAGTCAACATTTTGCGGCTTCTTGTTGATTGTTCGATGTGTTTCAACCTAAATGCCATTGGTTTTAACTATTTCTTCCAGTTATTGATATTGATGCTGTTGGCACGTACACTATGTGCCATGAAGCCCTCAAGTATCTCAAGAAAGGAGGGCTTGGACGAAACTCTGGTGGTGGTGGATCGATTTTAAACATTAGTGCCACTTTGCACTATACAGCTTCTTGGTATCAGATACATGTATCTGCTGCAAAGGTATGTCTGCTTGCTTTACTAGTTGCATTCTATATTTGGCATATCCAGTTGAACTTCTTTGCAATGCCGTCTTTTAAATAGGCAGCAGTTGATGCCATTGGTAGAAACCTGGCATTGGAGTGGGGCACCGACTATGATATTAGGGTGAATGGGATTGCGCCAGGCCCCATTGTTGGTACCCCTGGCATAAGTAAACTTGCACCTGAAGAGATTACTAGCAAATCTAAAGAATATATGCCTCTGTATAAACTAGGGGAGAGATGGGACATTGCTATGGCTGCACTCTATCTTGCTTCTGATGCTGGTTAGTGAACTTATTCACTTTCCTGTTTATTTAATTTCAAAATTTCTAGGTATTATTTTCCCAATATTTTCTATTATATTTGGGGGCATTTGCACTGAGCCATCATTGTGTATCTAATTGCCAGTTGCCGAGTACAGTACTCGATTGGGTTATAGAAATCATTAAGTGTCACTAAAGCTAATATTTAGTTTGATTGATATTTATTCCTATTTGAATGAATGTTTTCATTTTTCCCATTTGATCAAAGAAACTCATTACTTAATATGAATTTTGAAGGTAAATACGTTAATGGAACCACAGTAGTTGTTGATGGAGGCCTTTGGTTGAGCCGTCCACGTCATTTACCAAAAGATGCAGTTAAGCAGCTTTCTCGAGCTGTGGAGAAGAGGTCCAGACAAGCACCAGTTGGGGTTCCATCTAGTAAGCTTTAAATCAACAATAAGCACATGCTACTTGTGGGGTTCCATCTAGTAAGCTTTAAATCAACAATAAGAGTTTGTATTCTTCCACCTTTTTCTTCCTTTTGTGGGATTGATTTGTGTTGCATAGAAGGAAAGCAATCTGTTGTATTTTCGTAGGACTAAAGACTTGTAGATCATTAAATGTTAGATGGTTTTTTGGGTCATCTTGGCGCTTGATCTATATTCTCCATCATGAATCATGTTAATCAAGATGCTACTTAATGAACAATATGCTGTTTCAAGTACTGTAGCCAAGGTGTTAAGATAAAAGTAAAGAGAACCTGAGAGTTTTGAAAAACTGTTGTACAAATTGGATTTCTATGCTCATGATTCGATAGAGGTGTCAACAGAATGAGAACTTTATTTATTCCCGGAATGTCAACAGTGGCAATCAAGCAAACAGCAATGTCAGTATGCTGTTTCTACAATAATGATTCTAACATTATTTGTTCCTGGAATGTCAGCAGAGGCCGTCAAGCAAACAAAACTGACAAAGCATGCCGTTGTATCATATTTCAGGATTTGAAAGCAATATTTGAAACAAGGATCCATGGCCAGCGCACTCGAGACCAATCCCATTGTAAAAAAATTGGGTAGCCTGGCTACGAAATTCCTTTGCTTGGAAATCTATTGTTGTTAGCAGCCAAATTAATGAATTACCCGTTAGATTCCTGTAGCTTGAGGAAGTAACAACATTAGTGGTTAAACATCTTTTCTGAACCAAGGAGCTTCAACATTTGATGAAATGGTGAATATGTGTTCCACGGTTGATTTCACATTATCAACATCGGTGCAGTGGAGCAGGATATGGATCCAATGGTTGATACCGCAACTTGTCATTGTTAGGCAATGGTCCCTCCTGAAAATCTTAACCCAAAACATTAGTAATGATAATCATCATCATAAACATTAATAATGATAATCATCATCATACAGACACTGATTAAAGAGAGAAAGAAGAACCTAGCTTTAAGAGCAGATCGAGCCACAATCAATAAAATATGTGTTAGGTGAGAAAGTCAAAAGATTTTTGAATTCATTAGACTGTTTTATCTTATTGTTTATATTTATGAGTCACCAGCTCATGAAATCAGTATGATGATGAGGTCAGGTTTTGTTTCACCCTCCCATTAGTAAAAGACCAGCACAATCAGAATAAAAGGAGAAGTACCTCTTTCAAGTTTATCTGGAATGGCTTTACAAAATCTTCGAACATTGTTGGAGAAAGTCCCTTCATTATCTCTGCAATTTCCTGGAAACATTTCAAGATGCAAATCATGAATTACTGATAAATCAGTGTTAATCAGTTGGAAGGCACCCATTTTGACACCTACCAAGCAGATTTAGAAGGAGAAATTTAATCCGACTGTTTGACTTAGAAGACAATCCAACATACTTAATACTGTTGGAGAAACCAGTTAGTCATGACAATTATATGTTATCATAAACACATCTTAAACGGGAGTACATTAAGACTTCATTTAATATTTTATTGGAATAGTCGCTAAAATCCAGGATAGCAAGTATATAAATTTAGGATATGATTTAGCATACCAATCCAGTTATCCTTGACTTCTCCAACAGTTCCTTGGTAATCACATCCAGTATGTGCATGTTGTCCCTCTATCCGTTTATAGCAAGTTCTCCAGTCTCTTCAATGTACTATCACCAAAATCACAATCGCACTGTTTCAGTATACAAAGAACAAGTATCGCCCAAGGGATTATATTGACAGGATGGACACAGTGTCTACGCCCATTCCTTCTAACAATTCACTTTTCTTTTTTTAACAATTTAAGTCAATAGATCATTAGATAGCATGAGTGAGTGTTATTTTCTATACATTTCTTAGCATCATCTGAACTCATTTGTCTCTAAACAATCTCAACGACTGCACAACTAGTAAATTAATTAGAACTGCATGCAAATATAATCAAGAAAGGGATGTATCTTGATCACATATATTACTTCCTTAATAATACTAATATAGCAAGTTTCTTTAGGCAATAAAGGAAAACTAATCTTAGTGCAGGAATATCAACCCAGACTACATCCACCCATTTCAGTTTCTGCTCCCTAATTCTCAAACCAACCTTTTTGCTTACCTGCTACATATATCATACAATATAGTATAAAAGTAAGCAAAACTTACCCTTGTCAACTCTCGAGTAAATAGCTCAGATACTTCAACTGTCATGTTTGCAGGAATCACATGAGGATCATCCCACTAAGATCACGAGGAAGAATTCAAACAAAGCCAGTTAAACAGGAGAAGAAACGACAAAAAATAATGAAATCTGCAGCATAATTCCACATAAAACTCGATAAATAATTAAAAAGACCATGCCTTATACTTTATTAAACCACTATCTGGGTTATCTGGCCAGTCCATGACTCCCAAATCTTTTTGTCAGCACAGTAAGGACCAACCTCGCATTTTGGGGGCTGATTATCATCTCCCTAGCAATCTGAAAAGCTAAGTTAAGGAGAGAAAGGTACATAACCTTGAGCCAAGGTGCAAGATGCCATATTAATGATGATAAATGATACCTAAATCTCTACAGGGAATGTAAAATATCCAACACACACACACATATATATATAGTTGACACTTTTAATTTCCATTTTTTTTCCCTGTTTGTAACACCTGTATCTAATGCCTTTTAGTCAACCAACTACAGCAAGTTGAGTCCACAGGACGTTTTCAGACCCGAGAACAGACCAAAAGCATCTACAAATAAATATAAAAAGTACAACTACTTTTGTTATCTTCTCAAGATCGTCACTGCCACCATCAGTAATGTCATTACCAAACACAAGACGCTCAGCACAACGTCCACCGTGAGCTACTACCATTTGCATCTTCATGTAGCCAAAGGTTGTATAGCCTTGGTCTATCATATCTTCTCTGGGATAAAATACAGATATTGCAGTCTCCTGCTCATGAAAGAACAGAAAGAAGAAAGTTATGGAAAGAAAAACTGGCCATAAGAAAATGTAAGTAGCATTCATTGCAATTTACAAATCCAGCTCTAAAAATGGATATCCACCTTTCCAACAGGCAAGAGCTAAGAAAATGTATGCCAATCAAAGCGTGGAAACAAGTGAGCTAATAATATGTGACCAGCTTCATGTACAGCTAAAAGTCTCTTCTTTTCAAAGGACACCTGATATGTAGACAAGCCAACTATATATGATTAGTTCTTTAAGACAGATTTACAACATAAGAACCACTAAAGAACAACAGAATGACTTACGCTTTCTTCACATTTCTGCTGTTCTTCTTCGGTAAGAAGTACACCCATTCCCTCGAGTAATCGTTTATCAAAAACATCAACAATGTCTTCCTGGTAGATCCCGGAATGCCCTTTCCTTACCTGCAACAAGAATTTAACTGCATTTTTCCAAATTGCAAGTGAATTTAGGGAACCCTTAGACCATGTTTAACTGCTTTAGTGCGTTAGGGACCAAAATGCAGTATTTGGAACATATTGTTCAACTTCTAAAACCCTAACTCTTTAATGCACTAATCCAACTCCAAGCCCCAAATTTCCAAACCATGCTTGGCATTAGCAAACTGCAACAAATGAAGTATTGTGAACAGCAGCAGATTGGAGTTGAGCTAAATACCTATATCTTGATGCAACCTGAGACTTGATAAAACTGGGGACTTGGAAGTAGAATTATAGAAGAGATAAAGAACCAAAAGAAGATAAGGTCAAAAGAGAGAGAAATAGAACCCCTGTCCCCCCTCTTCTCTTAAAAAAACCCAATCTAAGCTTTGAGAGAGAAAATTAAAAGGAAAAGACTCTTCCACGACAATTTCATTCACTTCAAGACATATTTGGATAACTTAAAAGATCAATAAACAAACCTTCTTTTTAGAACTTAACTTAAAGACATGATTGAAATATTATTCACAAGACTAAACTTACAGACATGATTGCAGCTTCATTGACGAGATTTCTAATATCTGCCCCAGAGAAGCCAACGGTACGAAAGACAAGCTGCAGGGAAAAAGGATAGAAGATGATAGTAAGCCAAATTTTAACATTGCTCATCTGATAAAATCCAAATGAGAAATGTCAAATAGAAATGGGATATCCAACTGCAGTTTTGTTCACACAATTACATATTTCACGAATAAGTCATATGAGAGCAAAGATTATGAGAAACGCATAGAGGCCATCAACTTGTTATCTCTCAGAGAAACTTCTAAACTGAGAAATCCTTTGTTTCTAAGGTGGAAAAGATCAAGCAAAACTCTTTCCTGAGTTCCATGGGATGATCTCTACATACTTGTCCAGTCCATGGTGGAGATTTCCCAGTAAGGGAACAACTCAAACAAGAAAGAACCTAATCTGGTCTTGCTATGAGCATAACCCAAAAAACTGTTTGGTTATCCAGAAAAGGAAAGAAAATGGCTGAGAAAGAGAAAATAGAGGAAGGGAGATGAGAAGAAGAAGAAGAAAAAGAAAAACCCCTTTTTTTTTTTGTGGCTGAATTTACTCAAAGCCCAAAAGGCATAAATTGAGGGGTTCATAGGATTACTTATTATTAAGTGCAAGAAATCTGGGATGATAATATTCCTTTTGCAATTTCTTTCATTCTTTAGATAACATCACATACTATGGATTCCTACAGAATGGTGCAATAAGCACAAACCATTTACCTTTCCAAAGTTTACATCCTCAGCAAGTTCCTTTCCTGCACTATGCACACCAAAAATTTCCACTCGTTGCTTTGCGTCGGGCAAGCCAATGTACAAACGATGGTCAATGCGTCCAGGACGAACAAATTCCAAATCCAATTCATCTGGCCTACTGGTGGCACAAATGAATATCACAGCTTGTCAAAGTGAGAACTGATCTACACCAGTTTTGTCCTTCCTATATGGAATAAAGCTCGATGTCAATATCCATTCAGAAGTTTATAAAATAAAATAAGAAAAGGATATCCCAAATCAGTAAGCCAATGAAAATACACCATATACAACCAAAGCATTTATCACATTCCTTTTTTCTAAAATTAATTTAACCACCAAGAATTGACCAATCCAAATATTTCTCCTTTTTGATAATGTATTACTATATCCTGCAAATGCTAAATCAAGGTGAAGATATAAACTAGTACAGGTCTGAGAATAACAATAATAATATCATATATAGTATGCCAAGGTCTTGGACTGCAAGTAAGGTTCATATGTTATTCGACATGATAAAATAAATGACTAGATAGCAACATGGTTCTAAACAAATTCAGGATCCATAATTTTACTGGTAAATGAACTCATGTACAAGAGGCAAAACTAATATGCTCACTCCCCCATCAAGCTGCACAATCAAAGCCTCAATTGTTGCCCGTCTTCGTGGGTCTTTCCTTGCATGCCTTCCGGCAATGGTATCAATTTCATCAACAAACACAAAAGAAGGAGCCTGCACAGAATGTATATAGGTAACTAAGATCTGTACCTTCCTATAGTTCAGCAGATAACATAACAGCATTCAGAGAATAAAAATAAAAAGAACACAAACTAGAAAATAAGTATCTCAGAAAAATCAAAACTTACACAAACATACAATATCCAAAATCTTGCAAATAGGGCAGTTAAGCTATATCACAATCACAACATGACAGCTTTAATTTATATACATGTAACACCAAAATTACTCATAATTTCTTGCAAACTGCAGATGGGTTAATGCTTACATTTCTTCTAGCAATGGAGAACATCTCATTGATCCTTGCTGCACAACTTTTTTCACTATCTGTAAACTCTAAGGCAGTCCACTTTCCTTTGCAAGTGTCCGTGCAAAAAGTGTCTTCCCTGTTCCAGGAGGTCCAGAGAGTAGAACACCCTGTCATGCATATAGCAGTGATGCGCTTCATGTTTTTACATCTCTAACTATTATTATGGCTATAAGAAACCTGCTTTCCTTCAATAAAGTTATTAACAATTACCCGAACAAACTTCACCGTTCTGTCATAGAATTGTATGGGATTTCCCATATAAATCATTATTTCATCAAGCAGATCCCAGACATCACCCCCCAGTACCACTTCTTTGTACATTGATTTTGTTTCACCAACATCTCCAACTGGCTGAATGAGCATGTAGTGACAATCAGAGAAAGGTATGGGAAAAAAAAAAAAAAAAACCCTAACCAGGAGAGAAATTATAGCAATACCAGGATAGAATTTTCAGCATATGCCATATCGAAAAGTTGATTATATTTCTTGTAAAGGAAACGATTAGAAGTGATGTGTAATAACATCACTGACTCCCTTATAAGCCACAGGATCAGTAATCTAGCAACAATGCAATGACGACTTTCTAAAATAATGGATTTGCTGCTTCTGAAGGAGATCTACTTCAACCCCGGAACTTGAGATTACCTCAAATAAGTATGGATCAAGGGGAATATCAACCTACCAAAGACAAACAAGCATCAACTTTTAGCCAAGAACACAACTGTTGCATTTTGCTACTAAAACTGAAATGTTAGACTTACGACATATTCTAATGGAAAACTTTCTTTCATAGTTACATACAATCTTTTCAGGTCCTCCATGAAGACAACAGCAGCTACCTGTTACAAAATAACCCACACTATCAGAACCAGCAAATATGCTAATGTTTAAATCAAACTAATGATTTAAAAGTTTTATATGTTTGAATTCATCTGTAATTTATTAATTTCCGAGAAGCATTTTTAGAATACTGAATCATAATTATGTTGCAATTGACTATGGTCATCTGCCTCCTTTTATATGATTTCAAGTCCCTATAAAATCTAGTCGGATCAAAATTCCTTTATAAAAGAAAATAAATAAATATTTTCAACCCAAGGTATAGAAGGTTGCAACTTCAACCACAATAAATAGATGAATCTAACCATCAAAGTGAGATATCTAAAGGAGAAGGGCACTCACTTTAGAGCAATCAAGCTTTTGAAGAAAATAGGTGTATGGAAGTTTGGAATGATAGCGCCACCATCTCTTCGCTATCCATAACGCCCTGGCTCCCTGTGTGTCTGTGACCTTTTCCACCACATCCATACGACGACTATTTCAACCTCCTTCATGTCAAATTCAACTACATATTTGGCATTTGAGGCATCTAATTGTTCAGCAAACTTGTCCTTTCTTAGTATCTCCTTCCATGTATGAAGCCTTTCACATCAAGTTCCTTTATTTTCCTGAAGTTCACCTTTCAAGCAAATATAAAAGAAACACAATAATCAGACAGAGCACCATAAAAAGCTATAATAAAGCAAGTTAGTCCCCCTTCAAATTAATTCAACTAAGAGTTAGCTCCCTTGTTGTATAGTAATAGTCCTGTTTCCCCCATCTCATACAATATCTAGGGCCATATTCTCCATTTACATGTCCAAAAACCAAATTCTCTTACAACTTCAACTTCAAGGAAGTCTGTCTTTAGTCGCTGGTAGTATAGTCTTGATCCCCCTATCCCACACACTATCTCTAGTCTTCTTAGTTCCCCTTTTGTCCCTTCCCCTTGACAAATGACACTTTCCTCACTGGGGCATTTAAATTCTATATGGAACAATGCAAAAGTAAAAATTGCATGTTAGGGTGTCAAACCAATGCCAAAAGCGGAGCAGTACTTGCCACTTCCATCAAAAAGCTATTACTTTTCAAACTGAAACCTCCATCAAAATTTTAAGAAAAATGATGTATAATAAACATCAGAGCAGCTTAAAGCTATCACTATTATCTCAAACAAAAAGATTAGCAACATGCTCAAAATTCAAATTATGCAACTTTGGGGGAAACTTTCCCCAAGATTGACAGGTGCTCATCATAGATGACCTCATTGTACTGGCATTGTAAATATAAAAGACAAGGGAAAAGAGAAATGCACATATTTGGCACGATAAATTATACACGTATAGAAACAGTCATTTCCAAATAACAAATCAAGAAAGGGAACTCATGCTCTGTCATTACCCCAAGCTACCCTTTAAAATACCAAGAAGATGCTGATCTCTGAATGCATAAATTTTCTTGTCTGCCATGACTCATTAGCAAGAAACAACATGAGCATTTCCCTCATGCGCCAAACAGATCATGAATTTAAGTAAGCATTCAAACCCTTAGAAATGGTAACTTACATTTCAAGATTTTATAAGGAAAAACCTCAAATGCTCAATCTACTCGAAATATTAACTCAAAAAGCGTAGAGGGAAAGAACAGAAACAAGAAAAGACCACAACAAAAAGCATAGTAATAGACCAGAGTGCATATCATATTTATTCGGGCTCATACATTAATAGACTAACCTGAAATTCCCAAATCCTCCTTCAATTTTTTCTTTTCTTCTGCATTTAATCTCATATCCTTGTCAATAATTTGTTTCACATTCTCCGGAGGAGGCACTGGATCATTGTTCCATGCATCTTCTCCAACATAAGAAGTATCTTGAATCAGTGTTCCATCAGGCCCTTCAATGAACTTCTTCATTTTCAAGCCTTTGGGTGTTATCTTCCTCCACATATTCTTCTTACACCTGCATTTACAAGAAAACTTGGGAGCCATAATTTGAAAACAAGCCATACTTCTTATCACAAAGTCTATTTCTCAATCTAGTCTAACAAGATTGTGAATAGTCTCAAGCATGAAACTCTAAAGTTTATTGGCAGATATCAAATAATCAACATGAACTCAAGGCAAGAAATTCTCGATCAAACATTAAATGCACATAAATAGCTACATACATTCTTTGACAAGAAAACAACATAACAAAAGCATAGAGAACCAGTGCACCAACTCGTTTAGGATCCCATGTCTTGAAGTCCTGAGAACAACAAATAACTGTGTCGTATACTTTTCCACTGAAAGCTTATAATGCAATGAAAATCAAATTTTAGCCATCTCCAACAAGTGCCCATTTTCTTTCATTTTCCTGAAGGAATTTCTTCGGCTTTACATTTTTCCTACTTTTACTAGGAAACCAAAAGGAATTAAGACATCTCAAACTAAACCAAAGAAAAGGGGAAAACAGTAAAATTACCTTCCAACGCTCCCACCTATTCCATTCAATGAACTGTGTTTTAAGCCCAGTAAACTGTACCTCACCATTCTTGGCCTGCTCCTTGAGATGCTCCATAAACTCACCGACCTTGACATTAACACAGTCAAAATCAAACCCAATTGCCCTCTTGACTGATTCACCGAGTTTCAGCAAAAAAAAAAAACACTCCGACCAGAGCCGAACAGCCCGACTCAGACTCGGCCAAGAAGACCCTTCTGACCATTAGGATTTGCAGAGTAATGGATTAACAGAAACGGATTACGATGAGTAGTTTGTAGAGCTGAAGGATTGAGAAGTAGATTCTGTTCGTGTGGAACTAATACTCCTACTCCCATGTTCATTTTTCAGACTGGTTTATGCTTAGCGCCACATTACTCTATTACTGCTTTATGTTTTTTGAGGTTTACCTTCGACGAAACTATAAAATTTAATCTATCAACTTTTAAATTTTTTCTATTTTAATATTTATATAGTACTTTTATTTAATTAGTAAAATCATTTTTAATATGATATTTTATTTAATTTAAAATTAAATTTATAATTTTGTTATATTTATTTAAATTGATATCAAATTTTATTTATTATTTTAACTAATTATATATTTAAAATTTAGATATATAATTTTTTTGATTTAAATATAAAATTTATTTTTATTTATTTTTTGTATATATCTGAATAAAATTTATAGTGATAAAAATAAAATTTATTCAAATATATACATATAAAGTAAAAAATAAATAAAATTTATATTTAAAATGAAAAATTATGTGTTCATACATAATTAGTTGAAATGATATATTGAATTTGATATCAGATCAAATTGATTTTCACATGTCAATCATTTAGATTAAAAATAACACATTAAAAATGATTTTATCAATTTACATATTTAATTAAATAAAATATTTAAACACCAAAAAAATAAAAAAATTCAATCACAAAATTTGTAATTTATCATTTATCCTCTGCAAGCTTATGCTATAGCATGCATTTTCATTTACAAATTTTCCAAATACATATGAGTAGCTGATTTTTTAAAATCATTGCAAAACGCAAACAATGGTTCAATTTGGGTTAGCTCACTGGGCCATATTAGATACTTATGCCTCAGGCCAGATATCCTTCCACTGCCAAGTGGCAACTGCCTATTTGGTAATACTGTTAGTAAGAGAGGTGGAGTGACATATGAATATGTAAAAATTGATATTAAAAAAAAGTGAAAAGCATAATCGACTATTTATTAAAATAAAATAAAAATAGTGATTGATTATGTGGCAAAAATGCAAATGATGATTCAATTAGGGTTAGTCCACTGGGCCATATTAGATACATCATGCCTCCGGCCAGGTATCTTTCGATCGCCAGTGGCAACTGCCAACTGGGGAGTATTTGATGTTACTGCTAGAAGCATGTTGTTTTCTAGAAGGACTTTTTAAGCCACGTTAGATTTAAGAGAGATAGGGTGTCATATAAATGTGTAAAATTAATATTAAAAAAAGAATATAATATATTACCGGCTATCTATTGAGAATAAAATAAAAATAGTGTAGATTATGTGATAAAAGATGAATCTCACAATAAAAGTGTATTTTAAAATTTAATTTTTCTTTTCTTTCTTTATTTATATGTAATGTGTAAATATTACATTTTTTGATAATTTATATTAAAGTTATTTGTGAAATAATGTTCCAAACTAATTATAAGTATCATTTATTAATTATAAATTAAGTATAGTTGTTATTATAAATCAAACCTAATAATAATATTGAATATTATTTAAAATTCTAAAATTTGTCTATAAAATTGGCAAATAATAAAAAATATAAATATTGTTCACACTTCATAATTGAGAAAAAATATAGATAACAATTTTGTTATAAAGTTATAAAAGAATTTGTAAATAAGAAATAATTATATTAGTTAATTTATAATCTAGTTAAATTAAATATGGTAAGAAAAAGTGATTAATTACATAATCTTTCTTATTTTTAGTACAAAAGAAAAGGAATTAAAAAAAGAGTTAAAGAAAATATGGTAATATACCAAAATATAATTTGTAAAATTAAATATGGTAATAAAAACTGAATAATTACATAATATTACTTACGTTTAATAAAAAATTAAAAATTATAAAAAATTTAAAGAAGTGTAGAATATATCATAATAAAGAGAAAAATAGTTAAAGTTATTGTAATTATTAAATAATTTTTAGATTATTATGTAAAGTCAATACATAAATTTTAAAATATCATCACTTTATATAAAATTCATATTTTAATCAATATTTGGTAATATAAAAAATTATTTTATAAAATTGAATATGGTAAAAAAAAAGTGATGAATTAAATAATTCTTTATATTTTTACTAAAAAAGAATAAGAATTACAAAAGAGTTAAATAAGTGATAAATATTTTGTAATAAATAAATTATGCATGATAATTGAAGCTATTGTACCTTTTATATCAATTCATAGATTATTTTGTAAAAAAAGATAAATATGATCACTTTACACAAAAATCATGTCTTTATAAATATTTTGTAAT
The DNA here is from genome assembly GCA_949677035.1 of Omphalea diandra. NCBI lineage: Eukaryota > Viridiplantae > Streptophyta > Magnoliopsida > Malpighiales > Euphorbiaceae > Omphalea > Omphalea diandra. The sequence goes on along the minus strand of CATIWR010136293.1, from coordinate 8,633 downwards.
ATAAGAATATATTTTATAATATAAAGAAATATTTTGTAACAACAAAAATATACATAATACTATATAAAATTATAAAATAATTGGAATTATTATCATTTTTATATAATTTTATAGATTATTTTGTAAAAAGAAATAAATATTATCATATTACATAAAAATCGTTTATTAACAACTATTTTGTAATATCATGATATATTTTGTAGTAGAGAAAATATACATAATACTATATGAAATTATAAAAAAAATTGGAGTTGTTGCACTTTTTATGTAATTTCATAAATTATTTTGTAAAAAGAAAGAAATATGATAATTTTACATAAAATCATGTTTTGACAAAATATTTTATAATATCATGATATTTTTTATAATATTAAGATGTATTTTGTAAAACAAAAGAAATATGATTATTTTACATAAAAATCATATCTAGATAAATATTTTGTAACATTAGGATATATTTTGTAATATTATCATTTTACATAAAAATCAAATTGTGATAGATATTTTGTAATATGATAGTCTATTTTGTAAAATGAGCAAATCAACTATTATATATCATCACTTTACATAAAAATCATATTTTGATAAATATTTTATAATATCAAAATATATTTTTTATAGTACACTATCACTGTATATATAAAATAGTTTCTTGGCATATATTTTATAATTGAAAGATCTATTTTGTATATATTATTGAATAGATATAACAATAAATACATAATTTGTATATTAATAATATGATATTAGTATAATAATATATATAATATTATTATTAATATAATAATATATAAATGTATTATATAATAATATAGTAATATACTAATATGATATATAATAAGAGTAATATAATATTATATAAAAAATTACAATAAATAATATTAACAAAATAAAATAAAATGATATGTAAAAAAAAGGGAGCTTAGGAATAAAATGACTATGAATCTAGGGAAAAACAAAAAGTTGTTGGATTCCTTGCTTTTGATAACAATTATAATTTTTTTATTCATTTATCTCTTTAATTAATATTAAGTTATATTTTTATTTTAAGACTCAAATTATTTTAAGTTAAGATAACTTGAAGTTACTCTAACAAGTACCTTAAAACCACACATAGTTACTCAAAAAAGAAGTAATTTATTGAAAATTGATATATATAAAAGTAATTTTATATTTCTTAAAAAATCTGAAAATTGATTTTAAATAAAAAATAGATTATAAGTATTTGATAAATTAATTTAGATTATATTTTTAAAATATAGATTGATAAATAAAGGCATTATTTATATTTATATTTTCATACCAAATGATTGATAGAAAAATTATTATCATACTAGCATCATTTAAATACTTTTTTATTTAATTTAGCAAATAATATTTTATATTATTCAGTATAATTGATTATTAATTTACTAATTAATTATTAAAAAAAGAAAAGCTTAAATTGAATTGGTGTTAATTATATCCCGACAAAAAAAAAATAATGCATAAAATATTTACTACTAATATTCTAATTGTTTATAAAATTATATTAAGCTTTTCAGTACTGATTTTTTTGCACTGATATATTTCCCTGGACAATTTTTTGCAAATAAAAGAAAAATAAAAATATTTTATAAAAACACAATTAATCCAATTTTAAATGATTACGAGAGAGAGAGAGAGAGAGTCCGATCCAATGTGAGCTATAAATACCAATAAATAAATAAATAAAATCACCATATATATATATATATATATATATATTTGTCATTTCATTCAGCACACTATTAAGAGAATCAATTTCTTTCAATCAGTATAGTACTATTGAACAAAATTTTCAATAAAAGGGGATAATGTACACAACTGAGACGGTACGCAGATGCCAATTTGCGACTGCCATAATAATGCTTACTCAAAGCTCCATGTGCCACAAGATTCTACCTCCTCTGCTTTCATAGTCCGGACCTAATGTTTATGCTTCATTGCAGGAATTCATGGAGGCAACAAAGTAATGTTGTTGATATTAGCTGTAAACCTAAACTATTAATCTGGATACTGAACTGATGACAGCACAGTCAATAAATGCTAATATGAAATCAATCTGGCCTCTATCTTTGGAAGCCACCCAGCTTATCCTGCTAAATTTTGGAAAAAAGGGACTAGGCATTTCTATTTAATAGCTGCATCAGCACCAAGTGGCACAACTTATATGCAACAGGGAGAGAGGAAACCACCATTTTCTCAGCAGCTATATTTCATCTATCAAAAGACATTGCCTCCTCAATTCTCCGAATTACAACACTTAAACTGCTACCGCTTTCCAGAGCTTTTACTGCAGCTCGATGAGCATGTCTCTGCCATTTTAATAAATTGTAGGACTGCAGGACTGACCACCTTGCTTGATTTGACATCTACACAAGGCAGTGACAAAAGAAGCAAAATTTAGTATCTGTCTGCAACATAAAAATAGCAAATCAAGAGTATGGCAAGGAGATACATGGACTACAGATAATGGGGGTTGCATAAGAACACAGATGCTCCTAAACAGGTTTTCATCATTTTCTCCACCATCTGCTTCACCATAAACGAGAGCTTCAGCAGCAATGCCAGCAAACAGCACCATACAGTACCTGAACATCATATCACAACCAGCATCATGGAAAATTCACACCAGTTTTGTTCTACAAAGTCAGATAACAATATAATCAGAGCAGGCAAACAAGTAATCCAGTTAAATACATGTCAATTATCCTTCTAAGAACCTTCCATTAATCAGGTGTCAGGACACATATTGAAGACAACTAGGCCATTGACTGTCTGGTGTGTGTGTGTGTTCTGAAGAGTGTAAGCCCAGATTGCTAGTTTCAGTATCTCATACAAAAATGCCAGTACTTTTTATTTTAGTTGATCTAGTTGAGATAATTATTAGTTGCACAGAGAAAGGGAGGGGGAAGAAGGGGGCAGGGGGGATTTGAAGTCTAGTCACCATTGTAGATTTAAATCTTTATATACATCGAGTATCAAACAAGATTGCACAACTACACCCACCTGTCAAATGTAGTGCCACTTAGTTGTCCTTCAGCAAGCTCATTACTCATCTTTTCATCCCAAAACTGAGTTCCTGCCTAAATGAACATGATAACTATGAGTTACTGTTGCCACTGACAATGCTACATGTTTCTAAAGCTTTTAGCATAAGATTCTAGTTAAATGCTTTAACAATCATTGGTGGAATCAACAGAGATTAAGGGACAGACACAATAGCTGAATTGAAGAATAACATCAAAGCAAACAATATGGAAACACAAGATGCATTGACTTATGTTCTTTGAAAAACAGCCAAAAGTTTGACAAATACTCAAAAAGGTGTAACTTGTTACACTTTGTAGAGTGTCATCAAATAAAATTGAAATTCAGAACGTTCAAGGTTTCAACAGATTCCATCTGTCATCATACAGGAAATTCTTAAGGGAGATGGCGCATGAAGTTAAACACCAGTGAAAGTGAATGTTATTTGTTGCCAAACCAAAAATCTCTACTTAATTATTTTCCACCACCCATCAAGCAGGAAATTATCAAGGTAAGTACTGCATAAAGTTAGCACCATTAAAAATCAATGTTGTTTGTCAATAAACCAAAAAATTTATACTTAATTATTTATGCAGTCAGGTATCACTATTCGGGATCATACCATTCAGGTTTTTCTTTTTCCTCTTGAATATCTAAATTCCACAAATTAAAAAACTAGCAGAGATGTGTCTGAAAAGGCCCATTAACTCCAACATAATATGTAGAATGTATTTATCAATTATTTTCATGAAAAGAGGACATAATAGCATGATTTTTCAGAAACATGACAAATTTGCAAACTGAAGAAGGAAGTTCCATAAAAACCATAGATGAGAGTAGGAGTACCTGGCCTTGGATGCCCATCTGCATTGCAACAATTGGATCTAAAATCACACCACGAATTGGGCAACCCATAAGGTATGCTGCAAAATGAATTTTCCAATAAATTACAATCGTTACTGGACAAGAAATTGACTCTTGGCTTGAACCAGGTCACTGCCGAAGGTGCAGACATATATTTCCACATTTGACTAGGGCTTTGTCTGCCTACTTACTGAGTGTGCACTTAGAGCTTGTTTGGTACAAATGAATTCCATAAAAATCTGATGGAATTCATTTACAAATCCACACTTGTCATATATATTATAACAAAAAATTTTATTTAGAATTCTGAACTTTTAATTCTATGAAATTGGTTATGCTTGAGTCAAATTAAATCAAAATTGATAAAATTTACAAATAAGGTCTAAACTAACAAGGGATACAAACTTTTAAAGCTACAAACTTAAACTACAAGTCGTTAAATTCAAAATGAATTCTACACTTGATCCAAATTTGAGAATTCATTTACAAATAAAATTTTGAATTTTTTCAAATCAAACGAGTTCAACTTGGATTTATTTCAAATGGTGTGAAAGGTTCCAAAGGCCCCTTTTGATTTTCAATTTTTATTTTCAGATGAAGAAGACAACATACTGTTGCAGCATCTAAATCAAGCAAAGTACATACCTACCAGAAGATGACCTGCCTCATGTACTAAAATTCGGCGCTTGTATGGTGGCCAGTAACTTGAGATTTGAGCTAAACAGGTACCACCAAGGAAAATAGAGTCTACAAAGGCCAGTCCTAACATGGCCCCAAGGTTAATTCTGATATCAATACCTCTTGAAAGAAGAAAAGATACTCCGCCCAGAAAAGCAACCAATGCAAATTGTGAAATTCCAGAAAGGCCCCACTTCTTTGGAGCAAATTTAGACACTGGATAGAAGAATGGGGGAGAATAGACACATATTAGTGTTACATCAGTCAAATATCCAAACCAAAATAGCCACTATTTAATCTAATCAACACAGCTTAGTTCCAGACTAGTTGTGGTCACTTTGAGAAAAGAAGAATTTAAATTCAAAGTGGAACAAGAAAAGAAAGCATAAATCTGAAATGAGTAAAAGTGTTCTACTATAAGCACCTTCTAAACCCGTCGAAGATTTGAAGACAGTTGGTGTCACATCTCTGGGACCCTCCAAAACTGCAGAAGGGGAACATAAGAAACTCAAGTAAGGCTCTAGCATAAATATGATGCGGAAAGACAGAAAAGCAAGAGGGCAATCGTGTGATGTGTCATATACAAATGATTGTCCTAATCATACAGATCACTGCAAAGAATTCCAGAGAAAAAAGAAAATGGAAGAACACGAGCTAGAGGCATGTAACTATCTTTTTAGTTTGTGTGATACGTGCTGAAACTTAAATGCATTACATATCGATATACATATTATGGGATTATTAAAACTTGAGATTCCAACTAAGTTACTACCTAGTTTACTGAGATTCCCTCTGATATAGTACTTCAAGAAAACACAGCTAAAAAGTATGTGTACGTCTCGTATGATTCCTAAAATGATGCCAAAAAGCTATGCTACCTTATCATCAAATAGCAGCAAGAACAGAGAAACTTAGAGCTAAAATTGCAACGAAATAGGACATAACTTGTCACATATTAAATGCAAAAGACTTGACTTTACCAATATTGCTGAATTTTCCAAAGTTGGGCAAGAAACCTCTGATCTTGAGGAACCCGTAAGCATTGCCCACAAGCCTCATATCATCAGCATTCAAACAAGTGTCCAAAACCTCCCAATCCCTTTGTAACCCATCAAACGATTTCAACTCACCAATAGAAGAACGAGTCGGCTCAGAAGGTAAAGACCCAATAAACTTTTCAGCTGAATTATCATTGTTTTTATTGGTTTCTATGGATTTCAAGAACCTGAGAGCTCTGGCAAGGTCTTTTCTCCTAACTGCATCCTCGTATTCGTGCCATTCTGTTAAAGCTCTTGGAATGAGTTTGGGTTTCTTATTCAGGGATGTTTGGAGGAAAAGAAAGGAAATTTGGGAAGAAAACAGGTGAGGGGAAGAAAGAAAGCGCGGCAAATCTTTAAGGTGCAAAGAGCGACAAGGAAGATCCATGAATGAAATGTCTTCTGGATAAGAGACGCCAGATATTTTAGCTGGTTTTCAAACATCTTTAGATTTTTACCATTTTGAATAAATTACTTGTAAAACTTTTCCATATTGTGAATTTGCAAATAATATTAGGCCCCTTTAATATTTTTTTTAAAAAAAATAAACAACATAATATTCAAAATCATAATTTATAATTTGTAATTTTTAAATATTTCTTGATAAAAAATAATAAAAAATGATATCTTTAAAAATATTTAGTATTCATTATTTTAAGATTAAAAATAAAAAAAAAAAGTCAAAGTGATAGTAAACACTGTTTTAATCTATATATTTTCAATTTTTAATTATGAAAAATAGTTATGTTTTTACGGTTTGTGGGTGGATGGATTAAATCAATATAATCAAATCATTAATTAATAATTATATACCTTTTTATTTAAGTTTTCTTCAAAAGATTTTTAAATAATGAGTATGTTTAATATCATTGTAGTTTGTAGTTTTTTATTTTCCATTTTTTAATTTTAAAAAAATTAATATTAACAAATGATTTAAAAAAAATATTTTGTACTCTTTTATATAATTACTGAAATATTTTAAAAATAAAATTGAAAATCAGGAATTGAAGTGAAACACAATTATTTTGTATTCTCTTATATATATATATATATATATATATATATTTTTTTTTTTAAAAAAAAAACCCCACAAACATGTAGCAATAGCAAGATGAAATGAAAGAAAAGAAGAAAAGGAAGGCATGAGATGGACAAATAGTAGAGTGAAGTGAATCTTGAACCTCTCCTCAACGATAAGAGAAAATCTGAAATATAATCCATTCATTTCCCTCTTTGTTCTTCCCGTCCACATCCCTCTCTCTCTCTACATATATAGTTACAAAATCAAACACCTTTCCTTTAGTCCGCCCATTGTCACTCGTCTCTTTCGCTCGCTCTCTCTCTCTATAAACAATGGCCTCTGCTACCGCTCCAACTATCGTTTCCCTTCTTAAAAACTCAGCTTCTTCTTCCTCCACCACCCGCTCCCGCGCCTCCCTTCTTCCCGTTTCCTCCGCCGGCCTCCGCACCACAACTGTCCGTGGCTTCGGCTTCGCAGCTGCCGAGCCTCTTTTCTCTCACCATGTGGCATCCAAAATCCGATCGTTTGGGTCCGGTAAGGCGTCCAGGGCAGTGGTATCCATGGCCAAGAAGAGCGTCGGAGACTTGACTCCGGCGGATTTGAAGGGGAAGAAAGTCTTTGTGAGGGCTGATTTGAATGTGCCTTTGGATGATGCCCAGAACATCACTGATGATACTAGAGTTAGAGCTGCCATCCCCACCATTAAGCATTTGATTCAGAATGGAGCTAAAGTCATTCTTTCTAGTCATTTGGTATCTTCTCTTTCCTTCAATTCTTGAGCTTTTTTCAATTCTGGGTTCATCAATAATTGCAAATTTCAAATATTGAACAACACTGATTCTAGAGTGTTGGTCCCTGATTTATATATGGTTAAGAACTCGGCCAAAGTTAAAATCTTTTTTTAAAAAAAAAAAATTGAATACCATTGTCTTTTTATTATTTCTAACTATAATTCTGTCAGTTAATGGTTGCATTTGGTCTGAAAAGTGAGTTTTCGAATCTAACTACTGTCACTATTGGTTTGAATATTTTATATGTCTAGGGCTGCGTGTGATCTTCAAACACGGTCTGAAATGTATCTTTTTTTTTTTTTTTTTAATTGTCAGGGACGGCCGAAGGGTGTTACTCCAAAGTTCAGCTTGGCACCTCTTGTACCCCGTTTATCAGAACTCCTTGGAATTCAGGTATATTTTCTTTAGGAAGTATAGATTAAGAAGAAAAACTGAAGCAAGTCTGTGCTTACTAGATGGAGAAACTGACTCAAATATGCTAATTGAGCAGGTTGTGAAGGCCGATGATTGCATTGGTCCAGAAGTAGAAAAACTGGTGGCTTCCCTTCCCGAAGGTGGTGTTCTTCTCCTTGAGAATGTGAGGTTTTACAAGGAGGAAGAAAAGAATGATCCTGAATTCGCTAAGAAGCTTGCTTCCCTATCGGATCTTTACGTGAATGATGCATTTGGGACTGCACATAGAGCACATGCCTCGACTGAGGGAGTCACAAAATTCTTGAAACCATCTGTTGCTGGCTTCCTCTTGCAGAAGGTGGGTTCTTTTTTTGAGTTACTGTCTTTGGAATCATGATCATTTGTGATAAAATCTTCCCAAAACTTCTTGTGACCTCTCGATGAGAGTGGTTTGCATGAGTCAATCTTTGCCTTATTTCAGATAATCTCAGTGTATTCACTGTTTTAATCCTTGACATGGCTGTGGATAATTATATTATCTTCAAATATACTCTTAAAAAAAAAAAAGAAAAAAACTTGCTTACCAACATTCCATAATTTTGCAGCCTCATGTAAAGAATCTAAACTTAACTTGCCTCATTTCCTTCTAAATTTCCGGTTACATTGTAATTTGTTTCTCCCTGTCTTGTTTTAGGAGCTGGACTACCTTGTTGGGGCAGTTTCAAACCCAAAGAGGCCATTCGCTGCCATTGTAGGTGGTTCTAAGGTCTCATCCAAGATTGGAGTTATTGAATCACT
>CATIWR010136282.1:0-22684 GCA_949677035.1 Omphalea diandra | reverse complement strand
TTACCTCATAATAATTTAATGGCATAAGAATTATGTTCTAATTAAATTGAATAATCAATTAAATCTTCTAAAATAATTCAATGGCTAGTTTAGTTTTTAACTTTTTTTAATTAAAAAAGTTGCAATTTTTCCACTATCCACAGAGCACTTCGTTAGAAAATTAATTGATCCGATTCAATTAATTTAATAATAAATAAAATTCAAAAAATATAATTAAAATAACTTTAAAAATTCTGAAAAAATATTAAAAATATAGAAATATTTTTCAAACCAAACCAGACAGGTCTAATTTTTCAATTTTACCAGTGCGGTTTTCAAAACATTGAAAAAAAGTACTCTAATGAACGAGAGAGTTGCTCCCTTTGATTCTTGTTTGCCTGCCTTAGGATTTGCAAAACACAAGGTGGACAGGTTACGTTAGAGTCCTTGATTTGATTCATTCTAAAACGGCAAAATTTGCCGCGAAAATCTTATCAACCAACCTAACCTCCAAAACAACAGCTAAGCAACTGGCTCAAACAAGCACAATCTCCATGGACAAAATAATCTAGAGTAGAACCTGCAAGTATTTCTCTTATCATCTTGTCACCCGATTTGAAATCTTATCTTTCTTCCCCAACAGTATTGCCAGTTAACTTGTAAAAGGTCGTTAAAATTGTTGCTGAATTCAATAAAAAAATTAAATTAGAAAAGCCGAGCGGAAAAAAGGAACATTTACTGACAACACCTAAGTGAACTAAACCCACCTAAGAACACCCAAAAGACAAACCAAAGCTGCAGTTTTAGGTTCAGAAGCCACACTGGAAAATGTACTCCCCAACTGGCAACTTGTCTGTGCGTTCAGTATGGCAATTCTGCTTCCCAGGTAAAAATCTTTAGCCACTACCAAACATTTTATTCAGCATTGTGAATGTTCCACCCAAAAAAAAAAAAAAAGAAGAAGAAGAAGAAGTCTGGGCTCTAGTGATCATTATTGTCACCAGACCAAACTTTCCTGTCTGCCCTTCAATACATTACAGCTACAAATAACATCTGCGTTAGTGATGGCATGATCAAGTTTAACTACCTATACCCTAGCACCAATCATGGTCTAACCACGTCTCAGCCCATCCCAGCTCCAATCCCTTACACTCCAAAATAAATTCTCAGAAACACTGCATAATCATCTCTAAGACCAGATTTTTAGTTACATAAATACACAGGAGAGATGAGTCTTAATATACATACATTTCATGACCTCTACTTCTCAAGCGCAACAGTCACAACTGTCATGGTCAGCTGTGCCCTACATATCCACATGCATAAGCAAGGAACTGAATACATGAACAAGGGTTATTTCCAAGAGGCACAAGCTATTCTTTCAAAGTCATTTCGAGCTTTGTTAATAGTTTCACTCATATAATTCACCTGCGACTGCAACCTGGCAATCTCAGCATCCTTGTTCTCCATCTTTGACTTGGATACAGCAATTTCTTCTTGTAACTCGATTATCTTCTTTTCGAGATCATTTATAGTTGCACCAAATTTTCTTCTCTCATCAGTAAGGTCCCTTATCTGCCTTTCAACACCTTTTGATTCATTCAGGAGCTCTTCTTTCCCATCTTTTATTGATAGCAGCTCGTTCACACGGTCTCGTGGCATGGTAACATCAAATCCATGCTTTTCCAAATCAAGAAGACTTTCCAAAGTACTCTCCAATATGCTTTTAGAATCATCAAATCGAAGTGAAGTTATCTTCTCAAACAAACTGGCAAAGGTTACCATAATACCGATGGCTGAACCTTCACGATACTCCTCTTTACACTCAGCCAAAGGATGAAAATGTGGCTTTTGCGGTGTGATTTGGAATATTTCCAGAGATTCAATTGTTTTCCAAACCAGTGACCTCTTCAAAAAAGGCAAGCACTGATTTCCATCAGGAGTGCTGTCACCTTGGACATCAGTCACAGAAGATACTAATGCTAGATCGGCACGTCTTCCCTTTGACTCATTCCATCCATTAGAAGCTCTGCCAGAAGATAATCCTGAACAAACAACAGAGTCAAACAAATTGTTACAACAGGAGTGCATTCTAAGTGTCTAAAGCAACTTACGTAATTCTTCAGCACTTGCAGAAGAATGCATTCCTCCAATCCACATAGATAGAGGTTTATCTTCATCAGATACGTTATTTGATACATTATCAGACACCGTTGCAATGACCATGTCAACTTCTTTTGTCATGCTATTTGACTCAGAAACTGCAGCCGTTTTCTCTCTGTATGCAACTTCAGAAACTGCCAAGTTACACAGTGAGATTCAGTTCTTGATAAATTAGATGTACAAATTTGTGTTAAGATTCCAAATTGTTCTAAAAATTTTCAAAAGACATATGGAACCAATAGTTGTATCCATCAGGAGAGGAAACACGGCCAATGAAAATACAAATTCAGAAACATAAGTTGCCTGTTTAGTTGTAGGTTTTGTCTAATAGTAGAATATGTATCTCAAAAGGAGAAGATGAAACAATTAACAACCACTTTTTTTGGTTTCATTAGCTGTATAAACCTGTTTTTCCCTTCAAGACACCAAGCAACAAAAAGAAACATGTTCTATTAATATAATTCTTAAAAACTATGGAAGAACCATCACCTAAAAACAAAAACAGAACAAATACCAAACAGGCCAAAATTCCAGTGGCCATTAAAAAGTCTAGAACAAGAACACTAATATTTCCTTGACATATAGATTTCAGTGTTCTCATCACCTAAAAACAAAAACAGAACAAATACCAAATAGGCCAAAATTCCAGTGGCCATTAAAATTCTTGTACAAGAACACTAATATTTCCTTGACATATAGATTTCAGTGTCCTAAGCTAACCTAAAAGCCCTATCAATTTCATTACAATGAAATGTTATGAACACTAAGTTGTGGTTTTGATTTATGTTTTTCTGGCAGGTGCACAACAGTTGCATGGGCACTCTTTCTCAGCTAAGGGATCTCTAGGTAGGCAATACTCAATAAGAAACCCCCCGAAATTTGAAGTTTCACTAGCAAGGACTCCAATTTAAGATGTATTCTGTGAGTCCATGAACTGTATAATTTGGAGTTACTGAGTACAAATTTTACTCCAATAAATATAGTATTGCCTAGATTTTGACGTTTCCATTTTTTAACCCTTTCAATGCTATTCATGATGCTTAAATAAAGAAGCAAATATATATTGTTAGACAAAATATAAATGTTGTATGTTTGAGAAATTGATATAAAGAGATGATGTAAGATCTTCATCCTCGACAAGCGTTTCTATTTTGATCTCACATCTTGGTTACATTTATCTCAATAACAGCTAATCAAGAAGTTCAAAAGCCCAACAGTGAAAACTTGGAAAACCAGGGGCTTTAAATGGATGTCATCTTCTAGCTAGCTATGTAGTCCATAACATTGTTGGGTCTTGATGGACAAATCAGCAATTTCTTTATAGTTTTTATAAGCACTTGAAATTCCTTATGGAACAGACAAAAATAATCCAGGTTCCAACTCATACCTGTAGACTCCACCATTGTCTGTATTGGCAATTCAACTTCATCTGATGTATGATCCTTTACAACTAATTCATTAGCAACATCTCGAATGCCATTGTCCTCTTTACCTACAATTGGTAATATGCGTCTTTGTATCTTAAAACATTTACAAATGTCTGGCTAATGATTTTGGTTTGAAATTTTTAAGTACCAGCCTCTGAAGCCTTTGGGCCAACAACTACTAGTTTACGTGGTCGTCCCCTCTTTCTCCTTTGACTGCTTCCTCTACACTGATAAAGTCCCTGAAGAAGAAACAACAAAAATAGAAAGAAAATATTATCTGGTCAATGAACAAAGAGAATAAACCTTATAAGCGTAGTCAGTGACATGAGAAAATCAAGGCACAGGAAGAAAAGGCCGAAGGCATTCCCGATCAAGCTGAGAACTAGTAAATTATGTGAAAATGGGGTGTTAAAAAAAATTTTGCATTTCTGGAATCTTTAAACAACTTAGCTTGGCAGTTTTACAACATTTCTTTCCTTAAAAAAGGAAAAAAAGGAATTGCCAATCTAAAATATAGAAATGAAAAGCAAATTTGCTTACCATGATCTTTCCTTCTAAATCATCTAGGTTCTTCTGATCTCTCATAAGATTCAGAATTTCATCACCAGAAACCTGATCAAGGTCTGAGCTCTGCATTCCCTTAGCTTGTAATGCTATGATAACAGGGACTCCACTTGTTTTATCCTCACTTTTGTTGATGTTTTGAGTAGCAGCATCCGCTGCATTGTAAAAAATATTTCATACAAATTTCATTTAACAGAAATAAGCAATACAGCACATATTAATGATTAAAGAGCAACAGAGCACAGTACCCGTTGTCAAAGGACTTCTAAATGGTGATTTAGTAAGTCTCCCTTTCCTTGTCACAATGTCCACTTTTTGGCAATCTGCTAAAGCAATTTTCTGCTCTTTAGTCTTCTGCATGAATCAAGGGAAATGTGATTAAAACTATCTATGAAAAACTTTGGACAATACATACATAAGCCTTAAACTAATAGGAAAAGGTGAATCATATATATATATATATATGGAAAACTTGATAACACATTAATCTCAAATTCATGACTGTTGAGGTTCTATCTAATTGAAAACAAAGAAACACCTGAATCAATTAGAAAAAATTCATCTATGAAAATCTCATGTCAAATAACCACATTGCAAAGCAAAAACATGAACATAAAAGGATACGGCAAACCAAAATGTCATATGCTAAAATTTAATGCACACACACACACTCTTTGAGTGGGTGGAGGGTACAAACCGTTTGGAAAGCTAAAGTAGTGCACATACCTTAGGCAGCTCTTTAATACGAATAAGAACTTTATTAACTTGGTGAACATCCTGCAATCTCAAAAGTTACTGTAATAAGCACAACCACAAAAATATGTAAAACGGTAAAATAATAGAGAGAGGGAAAGGGAAGACAAACAGAAAACAGAACATATAAAGTAGTTGATGGCCAATGATCGAATGTGAAGGCCATAGGGCAATGCTGTGGTGTTACATTAACTATATCTATAGGTTTAGAATTTCATTTTAAACTTATTTAAGGGGAACAGGATGTCAAGATTTGAAACCCTGACGTCCATTACTACGACATGAACACTTGACGTTGCTGAGCTACGACCATCCATAATGTAACATAAACATTTTGTCACAGGTGTTATGTCTTTTACCATTCAAAAGTTCCCCCACTCATTAAATCCAAAAGCTCCATTTTTGACAATGGGTACACCTGAATAGCATGTGTTTTATAATCTTCCCTACTATGACAAATGGACCCAATTGTTAACATTATGGGCAAGCTGATGTCTCTGATCTCACAAAGGGTTCACCTGATTCAATGATTATTGTTGTTAATTGGAAAAAAAAAAAAAAAAAAAAGGTTCTAATACAAGACATTGAAAGATCCAATCCCAGACCATTCAATATAGTGCTGATTTGTGGACCCAATATGCTGTCAAAAAATAACAACAGGCGACAGCAGAAGATTATTCTTCATAATTTTTCTTTGAACAAAATTTGGCAGTACAGGACAATTTAAAAACTTAAAAGCCTGCAGCAGAAGTATGGGATTTATACAAGTTACTGAAAGGCTCAAGAGAAGAAATTCAACTCACTGCTCTCTTTCTAGCGAGAGGACTCTCAGGTTTAGCAGCAGCCTGATCAGTAACTATGGATTTTTCAGAGTATCTGGTTCTTTTGCTTCCAGTTCTTGGAGTGGCTAAACCACGCAGACTATCTCTAGCAGATGTTTCAATTGGCACATTCACTAACGACAATGCTGTAAATGATGATGAGGCATTGGCAGCATTTTTTTCTGTTGACTTTTTGGAAAGATGTGAACACACACTAGTACTATCAGGAGCTGCCAGCTTTACCTTCTTGCTTGGAGGCAAGGCATGAGAAGTTGACTTTTCATTGCAATGAGTTGACTGGTCCATCACATTCCTTATGCTTGCGGAACGAGGTGCTTTCTCTTCAGTCTTACCCTCAACACTACCTCGTCTTTCTAGTTTTGCAGACATAACCAAATTGCCAGTGCTGTTGTGGGCATTATTATCAGAAGCAATCATGACATTCTGAAATAAAATTAAAAAAAAAAAACAATTAATTAAGCTACCAGCCAAACTTCTAATGTAAATGGAGCAAAATATGGCACAATCAACCATGTGTTTCTCTTAGCCATTAGCCCATATACACATGTTTGAAACGCTTAATCACTTAACTATGTGATTTGAAATTACTAGTGGAAAAATAAAATGCAAATCAGGAGAAGTTTTACAGCAAGAGAAGTATATACATCCAGATACAGAGCACAAATTAATTTGACACCACAGTAGACAAAGCATATCTTATGGTAATGAATGAAGCATCGCATTTCTGTTCTTATGACTCCAAAAAACATCTCTGTTTCCAAATATTTTGGCATATTCCCACTATTCTTGTCGTTACATAAATAACCATAAACATATGCCATATATCTTATGACATATTTTGCTTACTGAGCAAAAACCACCATCCACATTGTGTAAAAGTACGCTTCAGCAAACAATATAACAGTGAGGGACACCTAAACAGAATAGGCTAACACTAGGAACAATCATCACCATTCTACACTAATAGCTAGTGTACATGCACATCCACCACGATCATTTGATAACACAAGCTTCTTGTCATTAATACAATACTAAAAAGTCAAACACATAAACCAAATTGAAAATGCAAGTATTGACATGAGATATATAGCAGGTTCCATAACATTGATCCTGAGCATTAGATGATGCAATAAATGGCCATTTCCCAGAGATTTTTTTTTATGAATGTCAAAAAAAAAAAAAAAATACACAGAAAACGTAAACAAAGACAAAGTTCTAGTGTTCTGTTCTTATTTTTCTACTACTTTCCATAAATACCATGAAAAGTTTGTTTATAATGGAAACTACATGCCAAAAAGACAACACCAAACACCAAACAAAAGTATACCTTGGATTTGCCGATCCATTTGCCATCAAACCATTTCACATGAGGCCTTATTTCTGACTGATTAACTTCCCTGTCCTCATTTCCCTGCTTAAAGAAAACATTGTACCTCTTTCCAGCAAGAAGTTTAGTAATCACTCCATCCTGCCAGCCAAAGTCATATTGCACATCCACCCTTTCCAGCAACTCAAAATTTCTGTCTTTATAGCGAGGAGGAACAGGTTGAATGTGGAGGGAATCCACAGTAACCCTTAGCCCAGCCTCATCACTATTCTTTGAGCTTTGATACTTCACCAAGAAAGTGTTATCCCCATTTTCCTTAATGACAACTGCAGGGAACCAAGCTTTGCTTTCATTTTCTTGGTCAATGTTCACCTCTACTGCTGTTCCTGAGCTAAAAACCGACCCTGTCGTTTGCTTTAAAAATCAAATCGCAAAACCAAATTACTTATATGGTGCACAAACCAATAAAGTATATAATCACATTACAACACTCTGGATGGATGGAAGTTAAAGTAAATGAACACATAGATGAAAGAATGAACGAAAACAGGATCCTGCAGCGTATTCAACTATATTCAGTTAAAATTATTCCACCAGGCAAAGTTAAAGGTTGACAATGCAAACTTTCCCAAGAAAGAATTAGCAGGTATTTAAGGACTCGAGAAAGTCAGTTACTTATGCACTAACAGAGCAACACATCAGAGCCAACAAATGAAGGAAAGCATTTGTTGTTAGCATCCAATTTGAATAGAAAAAATTTCCCCCTCTAACATGCAATCAACAGAACATACTTATAACGATCTAAGATTTCAATAGAAGTGAACTAAAAGACCCCATCTTACACATATATATCAAGATTTGAAGAAACTCAAAAACAAATGAAGAAAAGAAAATTTCAGAATGTAAAATTTAACTATCCAGTAAACACCTCCGGTTACCAAATCAAGACACCATATTTTTCATAGATTTTCGACTAGAGACCATCATTTCAAAAAACAACAAAATAAAACAAAAACCCACGACAAAATAACAGTCAATACCAAGACTTTTAGGCCAAATAAGCTACAAAGCATACCTGCTTCACGGGTGCAACCCAGTCGCCATTTACCCAATTCAAATGAGGCCTTAAATCTCTGCCATCAAAATCAATCACATCCGGTGGATTATCAAAATAAACCCTATATCTACACCCATCGAGAATCTTCCTCACAATTCCATTCCACCACCCATCTCTATATCGCACATCAACGACGTCATTTTCTTGAAAAACAAGGCCACCAGCAGTAGCGTCTGCAGGAGGCAAAGGCCTAATGTGGGCGGAGTCCACAATCTCAGTCAAAGGAGAGGACCCATCTTCGGTAACCAAAGTGTTGTATTGAATCATGATTTTTTTCCTTTTCTTAGACGCGGATTTGGTGGGCGAATCCACAATGGTGGCAGTGTACCAGGCGCCCTTGAATCCCTCATCGTCGCTGCTCACTTCCACTTGCTGGCCTTTGTTGAAGAAGGAGCTGGATTGGCCATTGGCCTGCGAATAGGAGTCCAATCCCACCATTATTTTTGGAAATTGAAGTAAGGGCAGAAGAAAACCCTAGAGGGTTTTTTTAGTTAGTGGTCGATAATCGATAAAAGCACATATCTTTTAATGTGGGAAGTTGTGGTTTTAGTGGGTTTTGGCGGGCTTCCTTCTTGTACAACTTATTTTTTACACCAACTTTTTTTGTTTTTTAGGGATTTGGCTGTTTAAGCCTGACTAAGACATCATTAAATGTGTGATTAGTGGAATTAATTGATGATTGATGGTAAAATATTGAGTTCTCAGCTTTCACGGATGATGAATTAATGATGGATCTTTCGGAAAAAAATTGAACTAATGATGGTAGTGTATTTTACTTGCCTGATTATTCAATACATCAAAAAATAAAATGATTTTTACTCTATTTTCATATTTTTAGACTTCAGAGTTTCTTCCAAATCAATGAGGAATTCTGAGCAGCGGTACTAGAGGAACAATGCATCAGCCTACGATAAGCACTTTTAACTGTATAGAGCCTCTTCTTATCAAAACACTAGAAGAGTTTATCTTCAACAACTAGGGAACTAAGTGGAATGTTCATATTTTAATCTTTTAGTCTTTAGGTGCGCCGAACTGTAAAAGATCCAAAAATTATGTTTTTCATGTTTTTGTTGTTTTTGTGTCTCAAAACATGAAGTTGCAACTTTCATTCATCGGAGACCTGAAGCCAAAACTAGCTTATCTTTTGATGTTTAAATTTAAACCCGTTTGCGGATTAAAATTTGAGTCCATTTTAGCCCATTTGTTAAAAGAAAATTTTTATTTACGATTTATATTTTCTATTTACACTTTCCTTCTTTTTTTGTAATTTTTTCGTATTTAATTTTTTACAACCTCTTATTTTCTTTTTATATCTTTTAAATTTTTATAATCTATTTTGTCCAATCATAAAAAATTTTACAACTTTTTAATTGCACAATTCATTTTCATTTTGAAATCTTCATCTTTCTTTTTCATCACACCTTCAAAGGCTTTATATTAAAATAAGTCATGAATTTGACACAAATACCTTATAGTAACATTCATGATTTTTAAAAAAAATTATTTTTTGTAAAACACAAATACCTTATAGTAACATTCATGATTTAAAAAAAAATTATTTTTTGTAAAAGCATTCAAATATCATCAATTAAATGTCATGTGTTATCTAAATTGATTATTTATTACATGACAACATTTACATCGTTAAGACATTATGATTCAAATACTTTAATAAAATTAATATATGAAATTTTTTTATCATTTAGCATAATTTTATTGATATTTATGTCAATTGCACATAATATGAGGTATTGGTGCAATTGAATCCATTAATACATAAAATAAAAATATCTCCTTTAGTTAATTTATTGTGCATAATAAGTTTTAATAATATAAAAAAGTTATACGTAAGTTTCAGTTAATTTATATAGCGAGATAAATTTTAATAATATAAAATAATTAAAATTTTAATAATATAAAATGATTATATATAATTAATAAAACTGAAAAAAATAATTTATCTATAATATATAAATAATATAAAATTAGCAAATTTCATGGTGAGGATAAAAGAAAAAATAGAGAATTACAAATAAAATTATCATATTATCAAGTCTTTTTAAACAAGTCATCATCATGATCATCTCTTAATTTCTAAATCACTTCTTATCTTATCATATATTATCAAATCACTGTAAACAAAAATAAAATGATATTCTCTTCAATCTAAAATATTTGACAATATTTTTTCTACACGTAGATTAAGAAAATTAATTAATTATAATTTTGCCACTTTATTATTAAAATACCTATATTAATATTATTTTATTTTATCAAATATGAAATATTTTACAATATAATACTTTTAATGTTGACAATAAAATAGTGATAATAAGAATAATATATTCAAATAAAATGACATTGAAACTTTAACATATTTATTAAATATATAAATTTAAAGTAAAAAATTAGTGATAGTAATTTATTGTAAATGAGAATATTTATGTAATTAATGAGGATATTATAGACATTTGTTTAATTAACTACCATTTTAAAAAGAAAAGTGAACAAATTTTTGAGACAAATTAAAAAGGAAATTTTACTAAATATTTTGAGACTGAGATGGTATTTTATTATCATAAATAGGAGAACAATAAGCAAAATCATAAAGTTAAAAATCATGACAATTAAAAAGATAAAATACTCAGTGCATTCATATTTATTAAAATAAAAACTTGAAAAAAAAAAAACATCGACAACATAAACTTCTAACATTAAGCTCTATTTATTTTATGGCAAATTATTATTATTCACTATATATATGGTTTTTCATTTTTAATAATACCACCAAGTTGACTTAACTATTAATTATGAAATTTTATCTTTGGTAGCGATATCAGTGGATATCAAGTTGACATTAAAGTATATGAACTTGAATTTTCATAGCTATTCATTAGATGGCCTTATATTGTTAATTTTAGGATAAATTATAAATTTGGTGTCTAAATTTTTTAATTTTTTTATATTTTAGTATTTAGATAATTTTTTTGTTCAATTAAGTGTGTGAATTGATAAAATTATTTTCAATATAGTATTTTATATGATATGAATGTGTAAAATCCATAACTCCGTTATATTTATCTGACTTAGAATTAGATTTTGTTTTTCAATTAATTATATATATAAAATTTGAATATATAATTTTTTCACTTTAAATACATAATTATTTTGTTTACTTTTTATACATATTTGAATACATTTTACAACGATAAAAATAGAATTTGTTCAAATATATATATAAAGTAAAAAAACAAATTATATTTTTGAAGTGAATAAATTATGTATTTATAAATAATTAGTTGAAATAATATATAAAATGTGGTATCAAATCATATGAATTTCTAACCACTAATCATTTATATTTGGAAAAAACGTCATATTAAAAATGATTTTACCATTTTAAATGCTTAATTGAAAAAAATTAAATATTTGAATTAAAAATATTAAAAAGCTCAGATACTAAATTTATAATTTACCCTTCATTTTAGATATCCATTTAGATATGCTGTGAATCAATCTCAGCTAATTAGTTTTTGTGCTTGACTTGATCGCAGCCAAGTTGAAATTGAATATCTTACAAGTAGAATCCAATTACTTCGCCCCATCTATGACTTGACTTAGTTAGACCTGTATTTGAGACCTAAAAGAACTTTTATAGTTGGAAACACACGTGGACAAGTGTGTGTGGGTGACAGAGAGAAGCTTGGCTAATTGAAAACGTATTACATCCTAACTTCACGAAACATTAATTTTATAAAAAATCAACACATGATTTGTTTTCTTTTGTTTTGTTTTTTTTGTAATTTTACTATTTTTTGCTCATTTATTATTTCTGAACTAAAGTTGATACATCTTGTGGGTATAGATTGTGTGATTCTATGGTTTTTATTATTTGTATTTTATTAATCTTTTTATAATTTTTTAGGTAGTAAATCAAACGTGAAAGAAAATAGCAATGAAGAAAATTATCTGGTTGTGAAATTCAACAAATATACTATTAAAGTATTGTTCTTCGTAAAGGTTCAATAGAATGTTATACCAAAGGCAATGAACAATTAAGAAAATTAATTTTGGTTGATCATACAATAAGTAATTTTTAATTTACAATTAAAGTACTTGTTATAATCAACAAAAAATAAAAAATAAAATGGCATATACAAAGAATGTGGTATATAAAAAACTTGTGTTATAATACCAATTTTATACCAATAGAATTTTATAAAAATTAATTGTAATAATTATATTTTCATATATTTGATAAGTTTTGTTTTATATGAAAATTAAAAATTTAAATAAAAAAATGAAAACACAAAAAATTTTTAAAAGAACTTAAAAAACAAAAATATGTGTAGTGCACTTATATATATGCATCAACTAGCGATAATCTCTTTGATTTTTTCTTTGGCTACTGTCCACAAGAAACTCCGTTAATGATAGTCAAGTTCATCTCTTCACTCTTTACTCATTTCTTATTTTTTCGCTTGGAGTTTTTTAAGACATAATAAATAATCAAATTATATTTTCATTTTATTTATTTGAGTTGATAGTAAAATTTTTTGTTTTTTTAGTAATAAATTTGAGTAAACGTATGAAAAATAAAAAATGTTTGAAAAAAATTCTCATGATTGCTAAGATTTTAATATTCAGAGGTAAAGCAAAGTTTTTTTCAATAATAAAAATGAATTTATTTGATCAAAATTTCATTTATGATATTATATTAGATTTATTTTTCTTAGTTGTTTGTTAATTTTGTTGATAAAATATTATATATATTTTTGTTTCATCTTCCTCTATAAAAGTTTATTCGTTTTTATGAATGAAAATTTTTTTTGTTTTGTCTTCTTTGATAAAAGTTTATTTGTTTTATATCACGAAAATTAAAAAAAGTTAGAATTTGATATTCAACAAATCATATTTATTTAAAAACTTGTCAAATAATAATAAATTTGTGCTTAGTATGGCATGATTGAAATGAGTTTCTTAATATTGGTAAAGTATTATATATAATCATTTCATCGATACAATTAATAAAATTCAGAAGAAAAATTTATATTTATAACAAAATTTATATTTTTTTTTTAATGCAGTTAAGTTTATTTATCTATTATAAATTATATTTATTAATTTTTATTAATGAAAGATTTTTTTATTTCAAAAAAACTAGCGGTAATATTGTTTTAATGGAAACTTAAGATAACACTAATAAATTTGGATTATTTCACCCACAAAAAAATTCCCGTGACTACGATTGGGACTGCATTGGTTGCAGTATTTCTAACTATTTTTCACATTCATCCCCAAACTTTCGAAAATCACCGATACGACCTCAACAATTTAAAAGCTACAGTCACAAAGCGCAATCATCGACGGCAAATCATGGCGCCCCTTGCATCCACCACATTGTCCAAAATTCACCTGTCTCTTCCGCAGATTCCGGCTAAAACTCGCCGCTATTTGCAACTCAGACCACTCTCTAGCAGAAGGGTGTTGTCCAAAACGGCTATAAAAGCGACGAGCCCGAGCGCAGCCACTGGTCCCCATTGTCCAGGACTCTACTGGGCCCAGAAATTTGAGCTCACTGCTCAAAACGTGGACCTGGTTCTTGAGGATATTCGCCCTTACTTGATTGCTGATGGTGGAAACGTCGACGTTGTATCCGTCGCTGATGGTGTTGTCTCCCTTAAACTACAAGGTAATTTTGACTCTTCCCTTATCATTTCTTTCCCTTTTTGTTCAAGGAAAAGTTATTGTCTTTATGGGTTATTTTGATTTTTTCAGATTTTATTTCATGGGTTTGGTTAATTGTAATTGTCTGCGTAATAAACTATAATGATAATATATCGTGTTGAATTGGTTTGATTGTGAATTTGGACATGATTGAAGATGAAAGGTGCTGCCTTTACATTATCTTCTGATATTTTGAAGATGAAAGCTGCTCCCTTTACAATATATTTTGGTGAATATGAATAGCCTGTTTCGCATTGCTATTGCTAATAGTAGCTTTTGGGCAAAGAATTAAAAGAAATCCGCTTTACTAATTGATAATCGATTTTCCAATATAAGTTTTGTGAGCCAAAAGCTGTTTTTCAAAAAAGTTGACTAAACTATTTTTATAAATAGCTAAAAATATCTCGAAAACTTCAAACGATGTAGTTTAGCCAAAAACGATAACTTTTTGCAATAGCAAATGCCAAAAATGCTCTAAGCATTTTTCCTTTTCATGCATAGCAGTTGCCTCAAGTAGGCTACTTGGCATCAAATAGGCTGTGGCCGCAAATTTTAGATGGCTCACTGAACCATAGTTGTTATATTACGTGTTTCTTCTTCCGGGGTGTCATGCATGGATATGGATACGAATATGATGTTTCTTTTTCTTTTCTCCTTCTCTACATGCTCACTAATGAGGTTGGTCTTCACGGATTTCCATTTTAAGAGAATAGCGAATTTATGTGGCTAACAGGATATAATGGATTATAAAATCAAATTATTCTAGCAATTTGAGCAATTTTCCATAGCTGTATCATGCCATTTTGAATTTCTGACAGTTGTAATGTCTGGCTTGATCCATTCAAATAGGCAACATTATTTATTTATCTATTTATTTTTTTGAGAAATTGAGTTACAAAGGTCATTGCTCATGAGGCCATTTGTCCAATGTGGTGTATGCTGTCTATCCATCTATATATTTACCAGGACCGTGGGGGCTTAATGGTGAGGTTTTAACAATATTCAGCTAACTTAAAATACTTAATTAGTCAGCTGTGCCATTATTTTGGTAGCTTGTTTTGAACTTTTTAACATGATCATTTTGTTAGCGCTAACTAGTATGGATACATTTGAACACTAACAGACAAGACTAGATGTAAAAAGAGATTTAAACAATAAAACAGAAGGAACTTTCATGGTTCACAGTTTATCTACATCCATGACCAACCATTGCCAGTTGAACCGTTTGCCACCTCTGTCCTGTGTGCTAGCCCTGAGTGTTAAATTATTTAACAGTTTGCTATGTAGAAAAGCTTTAAGGATATAGCACCCGTATTACTGTGGATATAAAACCTAGATATGGATGCAAATTTATGATGGAAGTGGAACTTACCGTTATAAATAGTTGTGGTAATCTCATGTCAAAAGGGCATATTGTATATGTCCTGAATTCGTTAAGTAGAAATATCTGTAATCCCACTTGAAGTTTTCCTTTTATTTTTTTTCTTTAAAGAATTCACCAGCTAATTGAATTGATGAATAGAAGCATGTGGTAGCTTTCCTAGCTCAACAACAACCATGAAAATAGGGATTGAAAGAGTACTGAAGGAAAAATTTGGAGATGCAGTTAAAGATATCCACCAAGTATATGATGAAGTGAGGGAGAGAACTGCTGAGGTGTGTTTTCAACTGCTATGAGCTGATAAGAAAAGAATAATGCCACCCACTGATTTTCGCCATTGTTCTTTTCTTTTTCCTGCAATCTGGACATTTCCCCATTCTGTGGAACTACAGGCAGTGAATGGTCATCTGGATATACTGAGACCAACAATCAAAAACTTTGGTGGTAGTGTGGAAGTACTATCTGATGAGGGCGGGGAATGCCACATAATATATTCAGGACCTGAGTCCGTTGGGTCAGGAATCAAAGCAGCAATTAAGGAGAAGTTCCCAGAGATCGTGAATGTTGTATTTGTTGACTAGGTCAGGCATTCAATTTGAATCCAAGAGATATTGAATTACGAATGTACAGACTCGAGGTTCATTCCACCACAGATGCTGTGTGCGACCTCTTGGTTTATACTTCAGCTCAAATGCTAGCATGTTTTTTATGTATCATTTAGGATTTAGTCGTACACAAACGAGTGTCTCTCATGTATGTACACATGGCTTTAACTTTTCAAAATGCTCTGTTGATTTAGTTCAAAGTAATGTTGTAATTTCCATGGTTGAAGTTTCAGTTAGTACTCCAAGCCATGATCATTGGCCTTTTCTTTTAATGTCAGATGAACACTGACTCATCTTACGTAGTGCATCTACTTTTTTATTCATTGCAGGCAAGATGAATTTGACATTTCTCGAACTTATAGGCAATGTGGTCAGGAGAAACTGAATGCAGTCTGAAATTGATGAACTAAGGTAGCCTTTAGATTTGTTCAAAGATTCAGTACATTATAGAGCTCAAGCTCTCTTTAGTTGGAAATTGAAAATGGTTGTACCACTACTATTTTCTTCTATTGCAGAATGAATTGCAATTCTCAGCATATTTCCTAGGTAGGCTTGTCAGTAGCAGCTATTACTGATCTCAACCAGCATGCTAAATTGATGAGGGTAGCAAGTGATCGTCCAGGTGACTAATCCCTGCATGTACGATGAAACAAACTAATTTTCCAGAAAAACAGTAGTTTTCAAGCTAGTCATACTTCCGTTGTTGACCAAAAATCTCAACATTTGCTTGTGTTGAAACAGATCAATAAGAAACAAGAAGTCTTCCAGTTTACATGGTTGATGATTTTGTTGGGAGAAAAGACAGCCTTCATCAGCGGAATTTCAGTGAATGGACAGACAAGGCCTATAACGGATGCTAAAGTGAAGCCAAGCCATGTCCTGTCCAGGGATAACCATATGATTTCTGCTAAGGCAAATAAGGCGTATGCCTCAATGTTATCTGCTATTCCAGCTTTATACATTTCAGCACTCGATTCTTTGAACAGCACAAGTGCTCTGCATCAAAATGTAAAGGTGACTATTGTAGTAAAGATGACCATTTTATCAAAACTCAGGCGGAAAACAATTAAAAGAGTGGATATATACATAAATCAGTGTAGCAGCTACCTCGTCTGGTCTTCCTTCTGGAATCTTTGAAGACATCCTCTCATCCAAGAAAAGTTGCAGCAACCCAACAATGCAACAAAACAATCCAAGTAACGGAGGAACCTAGTGCCAAAATTCCAACATTAATAAAACAATCCATGTCTAGTGCCAAAAGTCCAACATTAATATTGTATTTCATACACTAAATACAAACCAATGGTATGATTGTTTGGCTTGTGATGGTGGAGGTCAAAAATTCAATTCTAACAACTCTAATCTCTATTGCATATTTTTGATGTATAAAAAGAAACTAAAAATCAATGATATTGAGCCTCAGAGCTTGCAAGGCCAAACCCATTCAAAGTCTAATTAACAAAAAAAAAAATATATATATATATATAGAAAATATATCCGTTGTACCCCAATATTAGTGTGAAGTTGTACCCCAAATATTAGTGTGAAGAGGATCAATGTTGATCAACCCATTTTGATACTCCACGAGATTCACCCTCGAATGAAAGTCCATAGATGAGGGTACCCAAGAAGAATCCTTAAATGAAAAGCGATATACCAGCAGACGGCAAAGTGATTCTCAGACTTGCTCTGGTTCGGTCTCTGAAAAAGCAATGAGGTTTTGATGCAAAACGTTTCGGATATAAACTAGAGAGGTTGTTCTGAAGCCAGCACGGAGAACTCCTAAAAGCAGTGACTACTACTTGCATGTTTATTTGGTTTCTCGATCACATTTCCATATTACGGAGAGTTTATTGTCCCAATTTAATTTGTCCTTGAGAAAATAAATCCAGGATAAACAAAAGTCTATTTTATCTGCAGCCACAAAATGTTTGTGGCTGTGGTGGTTACACTAGTGTTTAACACTTGCGCAATAATTTCCTGTTTTTCTTTTGTATATAAAGAATTATTTAAATACTATTTAAATTTTAATTTTAATACATTAAACTGAT
This sequence comes from Omphalea diandra, assembly GCA_949677035.1. Classification (NCBI taxonomy): domain Eukaryota; kingdom Viridiplantae; phylum Streptophyta; class Magnoliopsida; order Malpighiales; family Euphorbiaceae; genus Omphalea; species Omphalea diandra. The sequence continues at coordinate 4,748 of CATIWR010136282.1, read as the reverse complement.
ATGAAGATATATTTTTAAAATTATATAAAAAATTTAATGTCGATAGATATCTAAAAAAATTATTCAAAGTTATATATATCAGTAAAATTTAAAATAATTAATTTTTTCATGATCAAACAAATATTTCACCACATAAATATATGGTTGTACTGAATGATTTCATATTATATGAAAAATTTAAATCAAATAACCAAATTTGACCATTAAAAGTAATTTTATAACAAACATAATTACAAATTTTTTTTTGAGAAAAAACACAATTACAAATTTATTCAGGTATTTCCCTCCTGGGAATATTTATTAATTTTGTTTGCATAAGGGTCTTTATTATTATTATTATTATTATCAAATAAGATAGTGCATGATACTATATGTATCATTGTTTTAGCATTTAGTATTCTTACTCAGTTAAAGCGTCTTTATATTTATATTGATGCTTCTCAAGACCCCCTTCAACAAATTTATCTAATAGAATTTCTCCAGTTTTCTTCAGGTTATCAAGATTCCCGGGCAGCACATTGTCCATCTTCTCAAGTGTGCTGTCCAACTCATATTCCTGCAAGAACAGAGGATATTATATACATGTACAATATTACAAAGGAGGATATATATATATATATATATATATATATTATGTATCGAATTAATTAATTGATGATGGGTATGGTTAATCATGCATGCCTGAATACGCAAATAATTTTTAGACGCCCCATTGCGGTGGAAGATGCGTGACATGTATATTTCCACACTGTCACTGACTGCATTGCATATAAACTCAAACCTGAATTTGAACACTATCTCCTTGAAAAGCCATTCTGCAAAACCTTGTTTAGAATATGGTTTTAGGTCTACTCGACCCGTAGCAAGAGACAGAACCAAATAGTTGCCGTAGTTTCTTTCACTTTCATAAGTTTTTGTTGCTTCACACAGTGCAGCCAATGCCTAATAATAAGAAACAGCGTCAAACAACTAATTAAAACACATCTGCATGGTAGCAGAACCCAAAGTATAGTACAAATAATATATGAGCTTTTGACTTAGCAGTGCTCGAGTCGTTTTGAAGATCCTAGTTGGAGTAAAAGACACACAAACACAAGAGAGACCATTGCAGAATTATTGCAAGATATACCGCCGTCACAAAACCATTCTTCCTTGCCCTTAAAAGGGATCTTATGAGGAGGAAAAAATGTTGGAGTTGCAGAGGAGGCAAGAACTATATCTGCAAGACTAAATTTTCCAAAAGGCTTGCCCCTGTAATTTGTTGTCTGCACATATAATATAAAACAAAACCAAACATTAGTTAACAATGTATGTATGTATAACAAAGTAAATGACTGAACATAACCATATCCGAAGTGAAAATGACAGGGTTGGTCTTCGTGATTCTGCAAGTAGGGATAACCACTTTGGTTAGAGTTTCATGCAGGCCAAGTGTTGCTACCTGCTGCTTAACTTGGGTTCTAAGTGCTATTGGTGAATATCAGGTTAGTACACCCATCCCGGCCTCAAACCAACTACAGGGGATTTACTACTCAAAATAGTTTGCAATGCCTCCTTTATCTTTTCAGGAAAATCAGATAAAACAAAAAATGGGTTAGCAAATATTTCTTTGCCATGCCTCATGTATGTAGACACGAATTGGGAAGCATCAATCTTGCCGCGCGGCCTGTTTGGCTCATCAGTTGGTCTTTTCTCCTCTGGCGTAGTTATCATTGCTGTTAATAAGGACCCTGTGCTGGCTCTTGCTACTACGGTCAAAATAATCGTAGATTCTTGCGTTTGGCCATCTAGTTCCTAGGGTAAATTTCAGTAACTGTCCCTTGGTTTTGCCATGATGCACTTAATTATCCTCAAATGAAAAATTGTAAAGCAAAAGTCTCTTAGTTCAAATTAAATTTCCAAAAAAATAATGTGACAACCAATTATCATATTTTAATTAAAAGTGTCTGACACATGCTTTAAAAAGTTGTTCTTTTTTTTCTTTTTAAGTGAAGACACAAAAAAAACTCTGAAAATGAATTTTCGACCCCGTTAGCTTTGTTATACCTCTTAATCCATTAGCTCTCATTGGATGCTATGCTCCATCTCTAGGACTTCTTCACCCCTTATCACCATTCCCCACAACAAATGTTTGCTTTCTAAATAATAGGGCAAATAACACAAATTCACACAACTTACAAGCAAATAATAGGAACAATAACACACTTTAAAGGGTCATGAAAGAATCAAACAATGATGGGTCAGTTGAGTCCTATTATAAACTAAATTTAACATGATTAATCGAAATAACTCCATATCTAGACCTTGAGGAAGAAGTTGACCTATTGATGGTTTAATTGCAACCTCTAGTTCTTCTACAAACAACCCATCTGAGTTTCTTAAACTCGCATGACCTCCATATACCAAAACCCCTATGGCAACCCCTAACAACAAACTCCAAAATGCAACGCTCAACTAAATTACTAAATTGAAGCCAACACCAAAGATATAAGAACCATACGATCACTCGCTTGATAGCCTTAGATGACCAATAGGTCTTCTCTAAACAATTAGAGGAGCAACTAGAGGGTGAAGAGGAGAGCAAATAGGAATTTGAGTATTTGACCTTAAAAGCAACATTAGCAAGAACATTGTCAACTATAAAAATGAGGAAACATTCTTCCAATCAAATACTCATCCCACGAAGCACGAGGCTAGTCAAAAGAGTAGCGAGGATCATCGAAAGAATCCTGTCAGTGTCCAACAAGAATCCCATAGCTGTGTTTCTAGTCAGCGACTTGAATAATGGTTTATGGTCAACAACTTGATCAACGAGAATCTTAGATCTTGAACAAGTTGGAGCTCCTTTGGCTCTATAACAATAGGTAGTTTTTTCTTGTTCTAGTTCGCTTTCTCTATAATTTCTTCAATTGGATTTGCGTTAAAATTTCTTGTAATTTGAACGGGCTCCTCTACATTGTTAGTGTCAATGTCATCTTCTTCTTTAAACTCAAAAACAACACAATATGGAGGAAGAAATTTTTGACTTAGACTTCGATTTCAAGGGCTTTAAAAGAGCATGTCTTCAGTTGAGGAGAGAGAAAAGAAAAGATATCAGCTTTTTTGAGCCGACACTTTTAATTAAAAAAATTATCGCTAGTTGTCATGTCAGTTTTTCGGCAATTTAATTTGAGCTAAGGGACATTTATTTTACAATTTTCCATTTGAGGATAATTAAATGTGTTAGGTCAAGGCTGAAGAATAGTTAGTGAAATTTATTCCTAGTTCCTATTATAGGCCATGATCATAATAACCAATAATAAAACTCATTTGGTGATGCTAATTATGTAATAATTAATGATTTCTTATTTCAGTAGCTTATAAAATTAAAAAATTACGAGTTAAATTTAGTTAAAATTAATAATAATAAACTGATGTAATACGAAAATTAATTACCTTAAGGCGTTTTTCAAATTCACAGAGGATGGTTGCCGGAATAATGCCTCGAATACCGCCACCATTAATGCAAAGTATGGTCACCTTCTTGCGGTTTTCAGTTGATAGTTCTTCACCTTGAACACTACTAGATGAATTTTGAAGTGTTGCCATTTAAGTCTTAATGAATAAACCAGATGTTAACTGATAATTAGATACGATATATCGACATTGGATGGAATGTTCTCTTTGTACAGCAGTTTCAGGGCAAGTAAGAGATCTAGGTTGGACGATTCATTGGTCCTTAAAGAATCAAATACCTTGCTGTTTTCAGCATTATTTCGGGTACCACGAAGGAAGAGATCAGGTGAGGAGTAGGGTTTCCTGCAATTTATGGGGCCCATACAAGTAACTTACCTTGTAGACTCTGAATATCGTATACGATGTGATAGTGTTAAAATTAAAACAAAGAACATAATCCCCAGAAACTTGGCTAACGCACCACAACAATCATTTATATTATTATTATATATATATATATATTGGGCAGAGGACGTAGGAATGAAACCTGGAGAGGCATAACATTCAGTTGAGGTAATTAATTAAGTAATAAGAAGAAGATGGTTAATCCTCGCACAGACGGAGAATGCGCAACAGTGCTCAGTATTGATGGCGGTGGAGTGCGACGGATCGTTCCTGCAGTCTTACTCAAATTCCTTGAAGAACATCTCAAGGTATATACAATTTCTTTTATGAATTTCCCACTCAGTTTTCAACTTCAAATTTCCAACCTGACAGGCATGGATATCCCGTTGCAAGGTATTACATTAATCTTTTTTTAATTATATTCATATATGCTTAATAATGTACAAAATTTCCAATCTTTTTATGAAATTTTTATGAAGTTTTTAATTGTGTGTATATTATATCTTCATATATCTTCATATACTAAATTAATTTATTGTACCCAAAATCGAAATTCAAAAAGTGTATATTTATATTAACTTGATTTTTATACTTTTTTATGAAAATTCAAGATTAAGTTTAGATTATAATTAAACTAATATTTTAATATTTAGTTTAATTTAATCTATTTTTTAATAAATATAAAAATATTTGTATTTTATACACTAAATTATTTGTTTTATTAAAAATAAATAAATTAATTTTATAAATGATAAAATATTATTTTATATATTTAAACCATTGAAATAAGCTAATAAAAATAAAAAATTTCAAAATTTTTTCTGGGAAAACAAATTTCAAAAGTTTTTCTGGCAAAAAAAATTTCTTTTCAGAATGTTCATATTCTATATCATGTTTATATATATATA
>CATIWR010136281.1:0-33398 GCA_949677035.1 Omphalea diandra | reverse complement strand
TATATATATATATATATATATATATATATATATATATATATATATATATATTCTTTTATTTTAGATTGCATAATTAGTGTAGATTGAACTTGCAAGCTACTTAATAACTAAAATGAATTATCAATATTTTTGTATTTAATTATGGTACTTGAGTCATTTATCTAATTGCAACCAAATTTAAGTCTTTAAAATCTTTCAATAAAAAATTATTTGATTAACTTTTTTTAAAAAATTGCATTCCTAATTTCCAAATTCAAAAAGATAAAATTAATAGGGATTAATTCACTAATAATGAGAGAAATTTATTATATATATATATATATATATATATATATATATTATAATTTTTTTACGTAGAATTAAATGAAGAACAAGAAGATATTTATCTATAATATGTGTAGATAAGTATCTCATGCATCAAAACTGATGATGCAATGATATAGAATAATTTCATTATTTTTTCTTTTTTCTAAATATAAAAAATATCAATTATAAGTGGTAATGGGTAGGTGGGAGTATGGTGTCTATTGTTCGATTCAAGTTTAAAAATTTAAAATCTTTAAAATCGGTTCAAAATTTCAAAAATTTTAAAAATGAAAAGTCGGTACAGTCCCAAAATTTCGATCTGGTTCAGTGTGGTCTTTTTTAATAAATTCGAGACGGTTTAATTCAGTTCTTCGATTGTTTTAGAACAATTCAATTCGGTTCAATACCAGTTCGAATATATAGTTATTTCAATTTATTAAAAATTGAACTTTACATTTTTTTATTTTCATGAACCAAAATAAAATAAATTTTATGTTTTTCACTTTTAATCATTCAATTAATAAAATAAATAAGTGATAATTTAATAAATTAGAACTAATAACTTACACATTAGATATTAAATTGATTTTTTTAGTATTTACTACTAATTTATAATTATAAATAATCTAATATTAATAATATATACTAATTGAGTGAGTTAATTAGTAAAATTAATAATATATATATATATATATATATATATATATATATATATATATATATATATATATATAAAACTACAGTTGGGCTCGGTTTTTTGGTACGAGACTGTTACAAAAATAGTTTGATCTGGTTCTCGGTTCGAATTAGTGCCATCATTTTTAAAAAAAATTAGTTCGGTCTAGTTCAGGTATTTTACTATTCATATTAAAGATTTTCGATTTCAGTTTAATTCAATTTGATTATTCGATCCAATTTAAGAATTTTTGAGTCTCGTGCACCCTCTAGGCAAGAGAGAGTTCTCCATTATTCCAATATATTAGACATCATAATTAATAAATTCAATTACATAACTTTAACACTATGCATTTAACATGAAGGAAAATATTGAAAATAGTTGATATTGTTTATATTGGCTAGGGATATATATGTGTGTGTGTGTGTGTGTGTGTGTGTGTGTGTATGTGTGTGTATATATATATATATATATATATATATATTGGACATAAATATAATTTTGAGTATCGGTAAACAAGATGTCCAAAGGAAAAAAAATATAAATAAACCTAATAGCTTGGGTAAGGTATAATACAAGTATGAGTAGAGTAGTGCATTGTTCATATCTAGCCAAACCCAATTGATACAAATGTGGGTAACTTGTCCCAAACCCGCATGCAATGTTATTACTTTTGCTTAAGGAACATTCAAGAATTAAGTAAATACTTTAATTTCCAACTAGATCACTAGATAACTTGTATCTAGCAACCTAAGTTACAAAGAATTAAAGGGTGTTTTATATCCAAACCTAAGAAGAACTAGTCAATTTTAAGTTAGAATTAAACAAGTTTGCAAAGCTATTTAAGCATTCACTGAAATAACCTCACCAAGTTCTTTCAAGAACCGAAAAGAAGTATAATTTCTTACAAGAAAATTTGAGTTATATTGATAAAAATTGAGTGCCAAAAGTATGATTTGAATGACCTATTTATAGACATTACAATACTTTACTAACCAAGAATAAAAGATATAAATTATGTTCTAGAAATAAGAAATAAACTAAATATGAATACAATAATCTTACTAAAACATTAGCTAATAACACTAATAAAGAAATAATTAAAATCCTACACTAAACAAGAAGTAGAATTTGGCCAAGAAAAGAAATGAAGAATATTCTTGAGATCTTGTATATCTTGGAAGATATTTGACTTGATTTTAATGTTCTCTTTTGCCATATGTACCACCTTCTTACTCCGTTTTAAGATATATTGTTCTTCCACCCAAAGATACTTGAAATATTCTTAAAAGCTTTCGGAACATTTTAGAATATTTTTGTGTAATTTTCTCCATTTGTACAATTGGGCTTATAGAATTCATTTTGAGAATCGACACATGAAATAAAAGTGTAGAAATGTTAATTTTACTCTTCTTTGTGTAATTTTCTCCATTTGTACAATTGGGCTTGTAGAATTCATTTTGAGGATCTACACATGAAACAAAAGTGTAGAAATATCCATTTTGCTCTTGAGAAGATCCACAAAATGGTCCAAGGTTTGCTTTCTCTGTTGCATGAACATTTCTAAAACTTTTTAAAATTCTTGAGGTGTACCCTTGTCATTGGTCCATTAGCTTGCATCATTCCCTCCTTTCACGAAAAGATTCATCTTCCTCTTTGCAATTGGACATATCCATGGTGCAACCGACGCCATTTTTGGCCTTGTGCACCCACCTACTATCTATAAATACCCCTTCATTGGAAAAGGGGAGGAGGCTTAGACAACCCTAAGGTAACTCTACCAAAATTTAGTCTCAAAGCACACTTAGCATAGAGACCTTTAATCCCAATCCACTGCAATCATTTCTAAGGTAGAACTAGGTATAAAATCTTCAATTGTGTGCATTTTCTAAGCATTTTTTGAAGAAAGTATTGGACTTGTAAGTCTCTGAGTGCATAAGAACACACAAAGGCATCCAATAACCCCCCTTACCTCTCTTTCCTTTTTCCTATTCTTTTCTTTTTCTGTTTTTAAAATCTAGGAAACAAGGGATATATAGCCTTGTCTATAGGTTATACAACCTTGGCTATAGGTTGTATAACCCTCTGCTCGGGCTATACAACTTAGTTTACTTGGTGCAAATCCTATTTTCTTCTCTCTTCAAATTTTTTTTAGTTTCAAAACTCCTTTTGGGGTGTTTCAATGTTCTAGTAACATAATGGGATGAGGAATAACCTCCTATGACTCCTATTCACTTCAAAAATGGAACCCAAGTGTGGTTTTAAAATGGTTTTACAATTTTTTTTTTTAATGTAATGCTTTATGTTATCTTATTCTTGGTCTAGTGATGCTTTTGATTCTATTTTAATCTTCTTTTGACAGTGACCAAATGAGGAGCTTAAGATTCCAATGACCTTGAGAGTCCTTTTTAGCATGATAATTGTGTTTAGAAAATTTAATTAGTGTTTTGACCTTTCAATCTCCTTCATTCTTGTGCTATATGCTAACCCTATATGTTTAGTGGTACATATGGATGCCATGCTCTTTTACAGCTATATAAGGTGAGGATTCATCAATCCTAGGATCCCTTTCATGATGAGTTTTACCTTAGGCCATTTAATATCCTCAAAATGCTTTGCATTGTGTGTTTATCTCCTTTTGTTGCTCATGATTCATGCATTTTGATTTTGTTTTGCATTATAATTTGTGATGATGAAGTACATTACCATGGACTTAGATACATGATTAGGTACCTTGACTTTAGAGATGTGATAAGATGATTATTATGGATTCTTTTTGCTTTCCTTTTAGTTTCTTTTGCTCATTTTCCTCTTGTTAGTCACTAATTTGATCTCTTTCCTTAGGTGTAGGTGTTCTTACTTAAGTTAGACATTGAATTTACCCTCGATTACCCTCCTATATGATTATGAATGATTATGCTTGAATGGATGGATGATAATGCATGTTAAATCCCTATGCCATGTTATATGATGCCCATTCTCCTTTTTGGAATGTTATGTATGAATGATGAAAAACATGATCCCCCATTACCATGATGGATGACCCTCTACCCCTTTGAGTTGATGACTTGAGTTGCATAGGTGGATTGTGGTTAGATGTATGTTTAGGGCCAGTAAATCAAACTAATTAATAAGTTGATTAAAATGTTAAAAGTGAACCAAAGATGCCCCATAGCTAGATCCCAATATCCGAGTGATTTGAGGGTGCCTAACCTTTTCCCCAACTCATACCCAATTTTTGAACCTGATCTCTGAAGGGGTGAAGATGAAATGGGCCTTCTAATTGATTAGGCCTAGGTTCAAATTTTGCCTTCCCCAGACTCTTATCCTAAACAAAGTCAGGTGGTAACTCCATACCCTTGAGGGATAATACTAATGTATAAACCTAGCCTTGGTCTCCTGATGACACCACTTAGATACATAGGATTTGAAGTTCGCATAAGGCCTCGAGGATCCCCTAACAATCCAAATCGTGTGCCATGGGGTTATACCAATGTATGATCCTATCTTTTTGAACCCCTGATGATCGATGAAAGGATGAAATTACAAGTAAGATTCCACTAGTTCGAGTATAGCCATGAGATCGCAAGGCACTCATAGTGATGACTGTACTAGGTACTCAAAATTGACTTCATGTTTAATCTCTAGTTCACTTTTAACATTTTAAACTTGTTATTGATTAAGTCTATCGCATTTATATAGCCTTCATACTTTCCCACGCACACTAGGTGCCTTTAGATAAACCGACGGTTCTCTAAACTTGAGACTTAAGCTCTATTCAAGCTTAGGAGATTGTAAGGAGGATTTTACACTAATGAGCCTAGTACATTTGGGTATATCGATAGGTGATCATGACAATCGTCCCCCGAGCTTATGAGTTTTTTTATCTAGATTTCTTATTAGGGTTAACCCTCCATTGGTGTTCTATGATGGGTTTGTGATTATCCCCTATCAGTGTAGGAATAATCCCCCTAATGTCTGTTATGGTCCATCCCAAAGCTCTAATCCTATTTCTTAACACCCCTAATAGTTTTTCCTCTTATGCATTAGTGAACTCATCAAAAATAATAATGAGAAGAGTATTATCATTCGTCAAGAATGTAAATCTAATGTGAAGGGGTAAAAGTTTTAGTTGAAGTTGAGGAGGTTTAAGTATGAAAGGTGGGGTTTTCTCAAGGTATTTCTCATAGTCTAAAAGTTTAACAAAAGAATAAGAGAAAACGTATGTCACATACCTCTAAAGTTAGGGTATTTACCTCCATAGCTTCTTCCTTTTCCTTTTCCTTTACTCTTGTTATGGCTACCCTTTCAAGATCATGTTTCTTCTATTCTTTTTTGAACACTTCTTTAGTGCATTCCTTCATAATGTTAATTCTTTAAGCATCGTTCATCCTTCATGGGTTTTTTGATAGCCTTATACATGTTGAAAACCACTTTCTCATCTCCCACTTGCAATGTAAGAGTTCCCTCTCTCACATCAATGAAGGCACCATCGATTTCTACGAATGGTCATTCCAAGGGTAATGACATCTCTCTATCCACTTTCATATTAAGAACCATAAAATCCTCTAGAATTATGAACTTATCTACTTTAATGAGCACATTCTTCGTTATCCCCTTATGATAAATGATTGAATGGTCTGTTAGTTAAAGAGAAATATTTATGGGTTTCATCTCGTCGATACCTAGTTTTCTTTTTAAAAAAGACAGGCATTACGTTTATGATAAAACCTAGATCACAAAGAGCTTTTTCAAAAGAAACATGACCAATATCACAAAGTATAAAGAAACTCCCTGGATCTCTCTTTTTTGGAGGCAAGTTGTTGAGGAGGATAAGACTATATTCTTCGATCAAAGTGACTCTCTCGTATTCCTCCAAGCTTCATTCAAGGTTTCCCTATCCAGCTAGCTAAAAGTAGTGATCTTGTTTCTTAGTCTAGCCATCTTCGATGGAGGAAATATTTAGCTAAGAAATCTTGAGAGAGTTGGTCCCAAGTGGTGATACTTTTAGGCTCTAAAGAATTAATCCAATCCTTTGCTTTATCATTGATAGTGGATATAAAAAGGCATAGTCTTATAACATCAACAGACATTCCATTTTGTCTGAACATATCATAAGTTTATAAGAAATTAACTATATGAGCATTGGGATCTTTGTGCGAGAGGCCATGGAATTGGAGATTATTGGTAACCATTTAACTAAATGTTGGCTTTATCTCAAAAGTGGTAGCAGTAGTGGTTGGTCGAGTGATAGCTGATTGCAATCCTTCAAGAGGTGGTGTGGTAAAGTCCTTTAAAGTTTGGTCTCCTTGATTTGCCTTCTCTTAAATTTGTTATTGTTCTTATCTTCTTTGGTTTAGCGTGCATCCGATTTCTAGATTAGGAGGAAACAAATCTTCTTCATTCTATTGATTTCGAGTTCTAGTCATCCACTTAAAATAAAGAGATAAGAAATACTAATAAAATAATAAAATAAAATTCTAGAGTAATAGTAAAATAATAACTTAGTAATAAAACCATTGATCTCTAACTACGGTGCCAAAAACTTGATGATAGGTGCATGCTTTATGAAAATCCTAAAACTACAAGTGCATAAGTTAGAAGTAATAAAGTGTACTTATGAGTACGAATATCATTCCTACAAAGATAGGGTTTAAGTACTAAGTATCTTATATCTTATATTATCTTGAAAATTAATAAAGGATGATGAATAAAATTATAAATAAGAAATTAAATTAAACACTAATAATAATGATAGATAATCAATGGATGAGAATGGCTAGGGATTCAACTTTACTTGATGATCTTCTATTAGTTTTCTAATCCTTTTCTAATTGGTTCATGCGGCATGTGCTACTATCAAGTTACTAAGGTGATCAATTAATCCCCCTTGAGTAGAAATTAACATACAAAAGCATGTTAAAGTAAAGTGTTGGACTAGGATGGTCAAATCTAAGTCAAAGGCCTCTTTTGATCTTGAAAATGAAGATTGATAGGTATTAACATCTCGTTTAAGTGCTGTTTTTGCAGTTTTTAAGTTAGGTTTGCATTAGAAGTTGAATGGAAGTCTAAATCTCTAACATTGAGTAAGGCATCCAAATTTATGATCAAGAACTTCTAAATCACAATCGCGACTTTGCAACAAGGATGGATGAACTTGGACCAAATGAATTCGCAAAGCAAATCATAGTCACGATCTAGCTAAGGAAGACTTGAATGTCATATAGAGAGATTCACGGTGGAGTTCATATCTTGAGTCACAATCACAAATTTTGTAGTTGAATGGAGGGAACCGAGTTTATAACCATAACATGCCAAATGTCCAAGATAATCATTGGGATATCACAATTTGTGAAGGCAAAACACTTGTCAAGATCGCGACCCATGAAAGTGATTTCTCCTCACCAAATAAAAAGGATTCACAATCCCTGTGGTGTCTAAGAAGAATCTTAATCGCAACTGCAACTTTTGGTTAGTTAGACAAATGCAATGAATATTTCTTGGAACACCAATAGTAGCATGCCACGTGGACTAGCCGTTAGACACAAAATGGGGTACTCTACCATGATTTTCATCTTTTTAGTGCAAATTGAAAATTTACGACCGTGAAATGTAGTCACAACCACAAAATCAATCTGACAGGCATTTAATACAAAATCTACCTAGCTTACCTTAGAGATTTAGGCATAGTTTGTTAGTAATGCCTCTTTGGTGGTTGTTGCCTATAAATACTCCACCAAACAAACATGAATGCAAGAGAATTTCATTAATTGTAGCCAAACTCTTGCAAATTTACTTCATCTATTCTTATTCTTTGTATATGAGTTATTGTTGTTAGGTGTAAGCATTAAACACCATTGTGATTAGGATTGAGAATTAGCCTAGTTGTCAAAACTCTTGTAATAGGTTAAAGTGTGAGCCTTAGTAAAACACTTAAGTGAGGTTTTTGTGTGATCATTAAAACACAAATTATAGGGTTATGTGTGAGCCATTAAAACACATTGTACAAGTTTGGTGTGAGCTTGGAATCACCACTTTGGGTTATTGAAATACCCAATTGTGAAGAATTGAGGAGTGGACGTAGGGTTTCTGAACACTTGAACTGCTATAAATATTATGTGTTCTTTCTTTATACTCCTTTTCAATCTCCAAACACTTTATCTTTCCTCAAAATTTTTTAGATTCCCACCAATTCAACCCTCCCCCTTCTTAGTGCTCAAAGGCCAACATAAAGGTTCATCAACTCAAAAGCTGAATATCATGCAATTGCCTCATAAAGTAAGACTCTATGCATAAGAATGGTTTATTAAGGTTTTTCAATCAAATAACAAAATAATAGAATTGCTTAAGGTCTCATTTTATGAAAAACATGTCTCCATTGTTTATTCACAAAACTAAGATGATCAATAGCCAGTTAATCAAACATGAAGCACTTAACAATTGCTAGCATTAATAATGAAAGAAACCAAAAAGACTTAGATTAAGAAAACCCAATAAAAGTCATACAAGATCCATTTACAACTCTAGCTTGGAAGAGTTTGTTTCATAATGAGATAGAAAAAAGAGAAGAAAATAGTTAAATCAACCACAATAATATCCATAAACTTCTTTTTAATTTCCTTTATTGCTTGTACCTTTTCTCTTTCTAACTTCTTGATGAAAACCTTATTGAACAATATTCTCTTCCTTAGGTTAATCCTTTATGCCCTAATTCTAGCATATTTTCTCCTTTAAATAGTGCTAAAGTCATTCTTCTCAAAAGAGGAAGCTTTTCATCCTGCAAAATGAAAGGAATCATAAGAATAACAAGTTACAATTCTGCCTTTAATGAGGCATATGACCATATGACATGGTTGTGCATCTTAGTGATTACCCATGTACATCTTAGCCACCTAGGATGCATGACCATGTTTTAAGGTCGTGCATTTTGGTTCTCCTCTGCCTTTCTTAAGCAACTAAGGCATACGATCATGCCTCAAAGTTATGTTGTTCTCCTTTATCACCTAAATCTTTATTTTCCTCTTCTTTATCCTATAAAACATCAATAACCATACATTTGATCTGCAAATATGCAAATTTAAATAGTCATGTATGAATTTTAAGTGAATTTCACTATAAAAATATAATGAATATCAAATAACAAATAAGTTAGAATCTTATGCTTACCTATCCTTCAATCATCCCCTAGTGTATCCTTTATGTCGAAGCAAAGTGGAAATTATGATGGTGTGAAAAAAAATAACAATTAGCTAAAATTTATAGGACTTATAAAATTTATATACAAATATTTAATGTCATTCTTAATAGTCCATCAAACTATACCTCTAGAGGTTAGAAAATCTCTCGCTTAAGAACAAATCAACCATTTATGCTAGAGCAATAACAAGTTAGTAAATAAGTTGGGCAATTATCAACCAGGGATCACTTTGATGCAATTCCAAAAATCACTCGCCTAACCATCTCGATCGAGCTCTTTAAACATTTCTCAATCACCATACTTTATCAGATGTTCCTATTTATGAGAGCTAAAAAGGTGGGCCTTTTGAAAGGTTCTTAAAAGTAAAAAAAGGCATAATATGTAAAGTTACTTGATCACTTCAACCGTTTTGGCAATGTAAGTGAAATTTAAATTCAAAATTAAAAACTTCCCTCAACATGTTTCATATTCACCCTTACTTATAAATTCACCATAAATTAAGTTATTTTTACATATTGCCATCAGTCGATTCTAAACCTACACTTTTTAGAATTTCTCTCTTGCACTTCTGCCTCGAAAGTAAGTCCCCTTACAAATTCCTCAAAGTTCTTAACCCTTGTTCAATCTTTAATCCTCACATTTTTACAGATGACGAAGTCTAAGAAAATCATCCAAGATGCCACTCTAGAATAATTTATTGATGATTATCTCATTTAAAGATAACAATGATAATCTCCTTATTGACGATTATCCCATTGACTTTTATAGTAAAAACTTATTCTTCACTAGCAGGGACCCTTCGAGGTTATATAAGACAACAAATAATAGCCTATGGAATAGTCCTTTACCCATTAATACTTAACTGATAGTTTAAATCTCTTGGTTCAATAGAATGACACCCATATTTTCCAACCACTGGGTAGAAATAGGCATTCATGGCATTCTCTAATTTTTGCTCAATAGTATTCTCATTAACAACTCCTTCCTTAATGTTGCATTCCTTTTTGTTTAAGGTCGACCAACTATTTTTCCTTCCATTTTGGACCACTGTCCACCAGTCTGTATGATCTTGTTATGTTGTTTAATGTCCCTATAGTCGGGCAAGAGGTATTTGTTGCCTTAGAAGTAGACCATGGGGAGATTGATGTTAATCTTGTAATTGCGGCGTACATAAAATAACCAAAAACAAACTAACCCCTCTTCCTTGAACGAACACATATCCTTCATACATTATTTGCTCTACAACTACAACTTTTGCTCTCCTTCCAAAAAGGTCACTAAAGGGTACCTAAATATAGTCGTAGCTCTAGCTTGCAGTCATCACCTAGCCTTAGGCCCTTACATCTTTTCTCATATTTATTAGGGACTCTATGGATTTCTTTCCAAAAATGAGCGTGAAATTTTTTTGAACCATGGGTGACCCACTTTGGATAGTTTAATTTTAGCTCTTAGCCTACTTTCTAGAGCTCACCATTAGAACACCTCAGCCTCACCATCAATAAAAGGTTAAAAGTAAACCTATCCTTCAATCAATCCCTAAGGTATCCTTCAAACAATTAATTTTTCAATAATCAAATTGAAAAAGCTAAGATTATTGGTTCATCTAACCACTCCAATGAACATCAAATTTTTAACCAATATGATTTATTATTTTCATAAGTTGAGATTTTTCCTAAAGGTGCTTAAATTCTCTCCCAAAATATATTAAACCTACTTCTATCAAGTAATTCTTAGATTCCTTAGAGTTCTTGAGATAGAAAGTGCATTAAGCTCCATGAAAAACCTATAAATTCAAAAGAACCGTGTATATATATTTCTATATATCATTCAATTCACACTTTGAATTATTTTGTCTATTATGCAAATTTCTTTCCTAATTCCTTCATATAAACCAAATCAACCAAGAGGTGGCCAAACTCTCAGTTGAATTAAACACAATAATTCTTAGACTATATAAAAATAAAATATCTTGATTAAATAAAATAAAGTCAATCCATTAATATACTAAGGCTTTCTATATCCTTAGCAACAAAAGAATTAGTTCATCATAAAAGAAAACAAACTACAAAGATGAAAAGAAGAACTCATGGGTAGGCAATGGAGGAAAAAAATGGCTTTAATTATTGCTAGTTATGCCCTTTTTGCTATTTTATGTGCTCCTCTATATGCTCATTTTCAAGAGAAAACTCTTCCTATTTATAAGAAAAGATCTTATTCAAATATCCCAAAAATCTATCCTAAAATTAAAGATCTTGTCTTCCCGAATAGTTCTCTTTCTAAAGCACTACAAAGGGATCTATACTTAGGGTAAATCTACTAACTCATCTAACCAACATTAGATAAAAATCTTTAAAGTAAATAAGGCTGAAATTTTACTCCTTATTCTCTTAAACTCGTTAGGTTCGAATTGTTCCAGGCATACCCATGCCATATCATTACAAATCTTCTACCCAAAACTACATTCATTTCTCATCGTCCTAAAATTTAGAAATCTTGCAAATTGATGTTTAATCTCATTTTTCAATCCTAATGCTCCTAAAATATTAAATTAAATTTCTTGAATATAAAGTTTAGAAATTAAGCATAAAATAAGGAGAAATTCACCACAACTGCATATACATTTCTATATCTTATTTATCCCTCACATCCATGTCTCAATATCTAACATGCATAGATGGAGAATATTAGGTTGGAAGGAGCAGATGTCCTATCACCTTGAAAGGTGAATTCTATTTCTTTAGGTTCAACAAATAATGCCCTTTTATTTCTGCAATCAACCTTGGCATAATGCGTGGCTAGGCAAAGCATACCAAGAATGGTATCAAAATCGAACACATTGAGAATCACTAAATTTATAGTAAGACATATCCAGTTGACAAAGATGGGACTTGAAATACAACACATTTTAGCCATAACATGTTACCTTACAGTAATACTAACCAATAATGGGCTTTCTAGTTTTTGACATGCCACATTATTCCTTGATGTAAAGTAGGTGACCCAAAGGAATGAGCAACACTAGGCACAAATAATATATGAGTGTCAATCCTATAGATAGATAATGTAATTGATGCCATTACATTAGATGCTTAGGCCTTTTACTAGGTCATGGTAAAGATACAGGCCTAAGTATGTTGTCTTTAGCCTTAAGCATTTGAATTCGATGGAACATACCCTCTGCCATCCCTTCAACCACCATAACCTCTACCTCTAGTTCTTGGAAATCTTGGACCTGAATACTGGCCTCCTGGCTAAGACATTGCTAAGGAAACAAACATATTGGATTACAACAGAACAAGTGGAGTCATCTGAGAAAAGGAAGGTTGGCCTTTAACATTAGGGCAATCCTTAGTTATGTGGCTCAGTTGACCACACATAAAGCATGCATTAGTGCCATACATACACTACCCCTTATGAGCTCTACCATACCTCTAGCAAGTAAGAGGTCTTGTCTTGGAGCTAGGTGCCCTTAAATCTTGGCTAATTATAAGAAAAGACTAGTGAAATTGCTTTCATCTCCTTTTTCCTTTCCTACCTAAATTGTGATTATGTCCTCTTTTCTTGATAATACTACTACCTTCAGTGGACTTTACACCTACTATAGCTACATTAGTGGCATCTAGTTTAGCATAATTTGAAATCTCACCTGCCTTACCCTTATTGTCTTTCTTCAAATCAATCTTGCCATTAAGAAGCAATCGAATCTTTATACTTCTAGCTATGTCCACTAGTTCATGGAACTTGTACTAACCAATCACAACATTTAATGACTAGTAGTGGTCATCGAGTCTTATCACATATCTATTATTCTTCTTCTTTATGTTATAAGTCTGATCCATGAATTATATTAGCTCTTTAAACTTCTCTATGGACTCATTAATACTCTCACCCTTTGCTTATTTTAACTTCTCAAACTCCAACACTTTTTGTATGCTAGCATTCTTTAGAAAGGCCCATTGATCCATCAACGTTCATAAATACTAGTACCTTAGTGGACTCTATACCACTTTCAACATGATGTGATCGTGCATATGCTAAGGAAGCCTTTGGAACTAGGAGACGATTAGAGCCATTGATCCACAAGCCTTCATAAAGGTTGTGTCACCCTAAAATTTAATAAACCATGTAAAATATGCAAGTAAGCAACAAATAAAGACAATAATAGTAAAAGGGCATATCAATCTAACATGATAGTCATGAAGAAATAATCATCGGATTATAATGGTAGTAATTAGGCTATACATGTAAAGACCAACATTCTATGCAAAGTATAAATCCCATAAAGTCACACAAGAGTGTTTGAAGCTTAAAGAATAAAGCATATTTAACATAAAAGAATAATATATATGTACCTTAGAGACTAAAGGTCGAAACTAGCCTAAATATTTACATGCAAGAGCTAAAAGCTTAAAGGGAATAAATAAGGAAGAATAAACTATCCCTACTAGAAGTGGTGGTAAAGAGATAAAAAAGAGGATCGTATATTAGAGGGATTGATGATTTAAGCTCTAGACTATTTTCAAAGGTCTTTAGATTCACATGCTTTAGAGGAGAGGCTCAAGTGAACCCACGACTAGCGATCAAGGCTATTAGCTTATCAATAAATGAGTAGCCCATTGCTCGGGCAACATCAACAACATTGAAAGCATAGGAATGGGGGTAGCGTCATACTCTATCATATAGGAACCTCTGAAAAAAATAACTAAAACCTCTAAGGTGGGTTGAGAGGAAAAGACAAAATGAAAATATGAGAAGTGAGAGTGGCATAAAGAATGAGACAAAAGAGGTTATTTAAGGTTTATATAGCTATAAGTTATCTTACATTTAATTACCTCATTTGTATAAATAATTAAATAACCTCATTACATTTTGAAAGATTGTTTATAGAATCCCTTCACATCTTTTTATTAATTGTTTATATAAACAACCTATTATTAGTATAGACAATAATATCTATGCAAAGGAAAAAGAAAGAAGAGAAAAGAAAGAAGAAGAAAGAAAAGAAAAGAAAGAAAAAAGAGAAAAACAAAAAGAAGAAAAGTCAAGAAGGGAAGAAAAAAAATGAGGAGAGGAAGATAAGAAAAAGAAGAAGAAAAGAAGAAAGGGGAGGCTAAAGAGTAAGAACAAGATTAAAGTGAGAATCAAAATAAAGAAAGATAGATAATCTAGAGAGACGTCAAAGGGAAAAACTAAAGTGAAAACCAAGGGAGATGCCAGAGTATAAAACCAAGTGAGATACTAAAAGGGTGATAAAAGCTACGATTGAAATGCTAAAGAAACATTAAGAGAGAGGAAAACCAAGAGAAACTAGAAAGATGCCAAAGAGCCAAACTAAAAGAAACCAAGAGAGATGCCAGAGGGTAGAACCATGAGAAATAGTTCAAAATTCTAAGAATAGAATAAAAAAGTTAAATGTAATTATGGTACCTTCTAAAGAGCTGCCAATAGCTCTAGTACTTGCTAAATAACTATTGGAGAATAAATACCACCTTGATATCTGCTAGAGAACTACCAAGAGCCTAGTACCTACTAGAGAACTGCTAGAGGATAAATACAACCTTAGTATTTAGTAGAGAGCTACTAGAGGACAAATGCAACCTTGGTACTTACTGAAGAGCTTTCAAGAGTTTTAGTACCTACGAGAGAGCAGTTAAGAAGATGATCCACCCTAGTACTAATTAGAGAGCTACTGGAGGACAAATGCAACTTGTATCCTATTAAAAGAGCTACCAAGAGTTTTAGTACAAGCTAGAGAGTTGCTAAAAAGATGATCCACCCTAATACTTGCTATAGAGATGTTGAAGGATGAATACCATCTTGGTACCTACTAAAGAGCTATTATATGCAAGTCCAACAATGAGAACCTTATTAAACTTATTCCTAAAAGAGAGAAGAAAATAATACTTAATAAGCGGTAAAGCTTGGACAAACCTTGAATTATATCTACCCTTTAAACAATTAAGCTAAAAAGCTAAATTCTAGAGTTTCATAAATGGTTTATATAACTAATTTATATGGTTATATGGATATCTTGTTAAAAACTAATAAGAAATAATCAACATGCAATAGTGACATAGTTAGACTATTTGGCTATATAGCTAAGTAATTCTTTGTAAGATAACTTTTTTGCTCTACAAAAAACTTCAAAAGCCTAAATTCTAAAATATTTAATGATATTTTCTATATATATATATATATATAGAAGAGAACAAGGTGTAATCGGTACTACATAGTATAGGTGCACTCCTCTTTTTGTATAAGTACCCACCTTTTGAAGGGTAAAGGAAAGCTACTTTTTACCTAAAGAATTACTGCTAAAGTGAATATATAGGGCCATAAAACTCACTCCTATTTATAGAGAACCCTTAGCCACCCCCGCCATACCTAAGGTTCAAGGAAAAAGAGTAAGCAGAATCTTCTTTTGCATTATAATCATTGCATATTGGAGAAGAATCATATCACTTGAGGTGCTTTTAAGGGCTACAAGCTAACCCGCAAGCCATTTTAAGCCATCTTCGCCCCTTCCCTTTTTTTCCCTTCTTCTCCCCTTTGTTTCTTTCTTTTTTAATTTTTTTTTATCAATAATAGACTTAAAAGTTAGTACATACACTTAGTTATTTGTATAGACATATTTATGGTCTATACAAAGAATCAATTAGTCTATATATATCATTAGCACTGTTCACAAGCATTATTCATAACAGTGCTTCTTCCTCTTCTTCCTTTGATTTCCAACCTTTTTATTTGCATCTTAAGCTTAAAAATTGATAAAATGAGGTAGGTTGTAATAACCAAGGACCTTTATTCCCCATTATTAGGCATATTTTATGTTTAAACATTATTTTTAGGGACTTTTGTAGTCTTATTAGTGGCTTGATTCTTACTCCTTTTTTTCTCATTTGTACATATGGTTGAATGGAAAATGATAGAGAAAGGCTAAAAGGCCTATCACACTTAGATTCGTTATAGTTTTTTTTTTTTTTTTTTGCTTATTTAAAGCATTTTATTTTTTTCATTATGTCATTAAGGGTGTTGGTTGGTCTTCCTCATGGCTAAACTAACCCCCTACCTCTTTATCTTTATGGTATGGATTGTAAAGAGATGTCATTGGGGTAGGTTATAGACTTCTATAACCCTTATTATTCCATATTCTATCCATTTGAATCATTTGAATTACTTTGCCATCTCACACACACACAAAAGTTAGGGGATGCATCCTAGCCTTCTTCATGGCTAGGAATGCATCTTTACTTCATCCTTGATGTGTTGACTATAATTAAGAGCTGCTTCGGTGAGGTTTTGGACACCAAGGACCCCATGACTCCTCACCATATTTTGCCTATGATTGATGTATGCTTTATTTGCTTTGTCTTCCAACACACACACACACACACTCACATACTTTTGTGAGATTGTATATACCATGGATGCATTACATACTCTTGTTATTGATAATTTAAACATATTTTGATGTTAGGGAAATACATTTAGGCATGTATATCATACATTATCTTTGTGTATATAATGGGTGTCTTATGATGAGCATTTAGTTTTTTCATTTATCAAATAAGTTAAAGATGGTATCACTCTTCCATGTTAAGTTACCATGATTAGAGGTAAGGAATGCTTTTTTTAGAATTCCTAAGTACTAACTTATGTCTTCTTTTATAGATTAAGAAGGTTATGTTAGCCTTAGGCACTAAGAAGGGAGAGGGGGGGATGGGGGAGGGGAGGGGTTGAATTGGTGTATAAAAATTAAAACAAGAAGGTAAGAAGGAAAATGAGTAAAATGGAGACACATGATTTATAGGTGGTTCGAGTATAATAAATCCTACGTCCAGTCTCCAATTCTCAGTAATTGGGTGTTCCACTATCTTCCAATGGTGTTTCTAAGCTCAAACCAAACTTTTACACTTGTGTTTTCAAGGCTCACACAACAACCTTTACACTTGTGTTTTTAAGGCTCACACAACAACCTCTACACTTGTTTTTTAAGGCTCACACAACAACCTCTTTTAGTGTTTTTACAAGCTCATACTATAACCTTTATAAATGATGTTTATGCTCGCTCCAAACAATCACCTAAAGAAGAGAAGAGACTGAGTAACAAAATTGCAAGAGTTTAGGTTATAAATTAATGAATTCTCTTGCATTTACATCTGTTTACTAAGGTATTTATAGCCTCTACCCACCAAAGAGACGTTGCAATAAAACTAATAGCAAATCTCCAAAGTATGCTAGACAGTTTTTGCATTAAATGCTTGTCAGGCTTCATTTGCGGTCGCTACTACTCTTTCATGGTCGCGATTTTCCAATTTTCCATATAGGAGCTAAAAATTACGGTGAAAATTCTTGTTTGTGTTTAACGGCTAGTCCACGTGTCATCTTCCTATTGGTTCACCAAGAAAATATAGTGGTTGCCTTTCACCTGCTCATAAAAGTAGCGGTCGCGATTTTCCTTGTACAGACCGCGACTTAGGATGTGAATTTGTTCGTCAAAATGTTCATCTTCTTCTTAATGATTCGCAGTCGTTACCCATAAGTTGTCATCGTGATTTTTGTCTTCCAACGGTCACCTGGGACACTTATCATGTTGTGGTTATGGACTTAATTCCCTCTTGAGTTACTTCAAAATTCGCGGTCGCGACTGAGGCGTGACACTCATTGCAAATTTGTCTGACTTTGGCACTCCCATCTTTGGATTGATCACGGCAGAGAAGTGGCCCGCGAATTCATCTATCCAATTTGTCAACATGCCTTAGTTTAGTTCACGATCACAATTTATGAAGTTGCAATCATGAATGAGGAGGCACTTTACTCTCTTTAGAGATTTTGGACTTCATCTAATTTAAAATTTAGAGACTATCTAAAAATTGGAAAACAACACTTAATTGAAATATTAGAATTGATCAATCTCCTTTATTAAGATCAAAAGAGGTTTAAGACTTAGGATTAACCATCCTAGTCCAATAATCTCCCCCTTTTTTATTTTGACAACTTAGATTGATCTAAAGGGAAAATAATGTAGAAATATTAAGTTGGAGTGAAGTTAAGGTAAAATTTCAATGAATAATACTTAAGGTAAAAATTTCCTAAGTATGAAGGTATGATGCTCCCTGTTAACTTATGCTAAAATTTTTCAAGTTATTATTTTCTTCTCATTAAACTTAGATTCTTACTATCTCTCCCCTTTTGGATAGATAAAAAAGAGGGTGCATAAGGAAAAAGAAAACAAGCATAAGTGAACATAATGAGCAAAATAAGAATGCAAAATATAAAGATAAAATTCATCAATCACATAAGAAAATGAATTGCAAAGAAACAACTTTTTATATATATAACTGTGGGATCACAAAAGATTGAAACACAAAAATAAGAAAAATGTAAAGGATCCCTAATCTAGAGAGTAAGAGAATCATCATCATCTCCAGAAGATGCTTCCTCTTGTTTATGTGTGGCTCCTTTTGCTTCATCCCCATCTTTAACTTCATCTTCATTACCATCTCCATCTTGTGTATCTTCAAATTTGGTGTAGTCTGAAAGATGACAAGGAGGAACCCCTAACTTCTCTTGAAGATCCACCATTGCACTATAAAGATATGAAAGAAATAATAATCTTTGTTTCATCATTCTAATCATCTTGTCGAGTTTTCGATCAATGGTGGCAAGAGATAACTTAGACTTGGGTTTTGGTTGAGGATGAGGGACTTGAATTGTGCCTTCTTCAATGTAGAGCCTCTTCCTTTTTGAAGCTTGTGAAGTTTCCATCTTCTTTGCTCCAACTGCACCTAGGGTATACGCATAGGTGTCTGGATGAATAGCCTTGGCATTAATAAGGTAGGTGATATCTAGGAAGTTTTGTGAAGGTAGAAGTTTCTTAGTGAGGAATTTTTCTTTTTTTTTCATCAAGGGCTCCAACGAAACGGTATATGTAGTGATGTATGAAGGTAGGAAAAATTGGCTTTTTGGTTTAGTACTCATGTGATCAATTGATCCACAATATACTGACCAGTTTGGATTGGTTTATTTTTGACAAGGTAGAAAAGAAATGCCAAGTCTTTTTAGGACACTTTCTCATTACCATCACCTCTTGCATTTACAAAAAAGGTGATGATACGGTAGAGTATCCAAAGGGGTAGGGATTTGATGTGTTTAGGCAAAGAAGAGCAGGGGTCGTGTTTGGTTTCTATTGGAGATTTTCGACCAAAACTCAGAATGAATAACATCAAGTGCGAAGATTATGAAAGGGATGTTTTCTCTTACTTATAAATTAAAAAGAGAAGATAATTGGTCGAAAGTAATGTAAAAATGGTCGCCAAAGGCCCAGAACACTAACTCGTATTGACTTGCTCTTGAATTGGCTTTTCAACTTAATTGGATGGTGCACATAGACTCTCATACAACCTCTTCGTAATCGGGTTCATCTCAAAAGATAAACTTGTTTCAGCCTAAATTAGAGAGGAAAGCTCGAATTTCTACGTTGATAGCTAAGGTTTCCAGTATAAAGGTTGAGGGTATCTTGTTTGGGAGAATGATCTTGGGGGAGTTGGCTTTGTACCTTTTTTTTTCTTCCTTAGTAACTCCCTTCATGAGATATAGGGTAGGGGGTGCAGAGGGCTGAGCCACTGCTTTGCCTTTGTCTGCTCTAGAGAACTTCTTTAGAGCCATAGTAAGAAAGGAAGAGAGTTTGAGAGAATTTTAGAGAGATTTGAGAGAGAAAAGATGTTTGGAATAGAAGTGAGGATGTCTCTGTTGAAGGGGGTATTTATAGCCATTGAAGGGATGTAAAAATGGCTATAAACGACTAAAAATGAATTAATGAAGAGTTGGAAACAGTTGGTAGTCAAATCACTTAAATGTCTAGGCTGTTACTCTAATTCGTGTTCGCGAATCCATGAGTAGCGACCGTGAATTCTAAAAAATGTGAGTAACAGACAAATTTTTCTCGGGAATACATGCCTTAACGGTCAAAAAATTTGAAATTTGATCAAAATTCATGGTCGAGCTGAAATTTTGCAATTGTGAATTGATGTTTGATAGCCGGGTGAAATTGACTTATAATTCGTGACTATGAAGGAAGGATAGCGACCGCGAATTATGAGTTAGCAAGGAAAAAATAGTTGAATTTTGAAAAAATTGTGATCCATTTACTGTATCAAACACAAATATCACAAATCAACAAATATCAATACACATAGCAATATCACACATAAGATCAAAAAGTTTCACTTTAGGGAGATTCCATCAAGCATTCCCAATTCTCTCTTAATGAAGTTCATCCTTTCATCATTTAGAGGTTTAGTGAAAATATTTGCAAGTTGATGATTTATATCAATAAATTCTAACACAACATCACCCTTTTGCACATGATCTCTAAGAAAATGATGTCTAATATCTATGTGTTTGCTCCTAGAGTGTTGGATGGGATTCTTAGAGAGATTAATAGCATTTGTGTTATCACATTTAATATGAATGTGATCAATCACTTTGCCAAAATCCTTTAATTGTTGTTTCATCCAAAGGAGTTGGGTGCAACAACAACCCACAGCTACATACTCAGCTTCTGCAGTGGATAAGGCAACCAACACTTGCTTTTTACTAAACCGTGAAACTAGGCATTCACCTATAAATTGATAAGTCCCGAAAGTGCTTTTTCTATCTAATAAGCTACCTGCATAATCCGAATCCGAATATCCTACGAGACTAAAGGAAGAATCCCTAGGATACCATAACCCTAAGTGAATTATGCCATGCAAATATTTAAAAATCCTCTTAACAACATTCAAATGAGACTCTTTAGGAAAGGATTGGAACCTAGCACACATACAAACACTAAACATGATATCTGGCCTAGAGGTAATAAGATAAAGTAGAGATCCGATCATACCTCGATATCTCTTTTCATTTACCGTCTTTCCCGATTCATCCTTATCTAGCTTGATGGTACCACTCATTAGGGTTTTAGCTACCTTGCAACCATCCATGCCAAATTTCTTGAGTATCTCGCTAGCGTATTTAGCTTGGTTGATGAAGATCCCTTCCTTGGATTGCTTGATTTGTAGACCGAGAAAGAACTTGAGCTCTTTCATCATCCTCATTTCAAATTCCCTAGTCATACACTTAGCAAAATCATCATAAAGAGATTCATTAGTAGCACCAAAAATGATATCATTGATATAGATTTGAACAATTAATGTGTCATGTTTATGCTTTTTAACAAATAGTGTGGTATCCACCTTTCCTTTTTGAAAATCATTTTTCAAAAGAAATGAATTAAGCCTTTCATACCAAGCTCTTGGAGCTTGTTTCAAACCATATAAGTCTTTGTTCAATTTAAAAACATGGTTTGGAAAACAATGTGATTCAAAACCGGGAGGTTGTTTAACATAGACTTCCTTCTCAATTATACCATTCAAAAATGCACTTTTCACATCCATTTGAAAAGTTTAAAATTCATATAACATGCAAAAGCTAAAAAAATCCTAATGGTCTCTAATCTTGCTACAGGGATAAAGGTTTCATCATAATTTATGCCTTCCTCTTGGTTGTATCCCTTAGCAACCAATCTAGCTTTATTTCTAGCAATGAAACCTTGCTCATCTAACTTGTTCTTAAACAACCACTTACAACCTATAATTGGGTATTCTTTTGGCCTGAGGACAAGTTCCCATACCTTGTTTCTCTCAAATTGTTTGAGTTCCTCTTGCATAGTAAGTACCCAACTCTCATCATCAAGAGCCTTATCAATTGATTTTGGCTCAAGTTGAGAAACAAAAGCAAGATTATTATCTAAAAGATTAAGTTAAGATCTAGTACTTACACCCTTAGATGTATCACTAATGATGAAGTCCTTGGGGTGATACTTGGAAAATCTCTAATCCTTGGGTAGATCTTCGTTTGGCTCTACTTGTTGTTGATGATGTTGGTCTTCATCTACTCTTGATGAATCACCTTCTTCTTTATCTTCTTTTCTTGTAGAATTTTCCAATTCCAATTTCTCAAAGTCACTTACAAGATCATCAACAAAAATACCTTTCCTAAGATCAAGTTTACTAAATTCATCAAAAACAACATTCATAGACTCTTCAACTACCATTAAACTTTTGTCAAAGACTTTATATGCTTTACTTGAGATGGAATATCCTAAAAAGATACCTTCATTGGTTTTTGAATCAAAATTCCTAAGATTGTCCTTGGCGTTCAAAATATAACACTTACATCCAAATACTCTAAGGTATGATATCTTAGGTTTTCTACCATTCCATAGCTCATAAGATGTTTTATTGAGAATGAGTCTTTTAAAAACTCTATTTGCAATATAACATGCAGTGTTAATGGCTTCAGCCCAAAAGTAATTTGGTAGAGAATACTCATTGAGCATTATCCTAGCCATGTCCACAAATGTTCTATTTTTCCTCTCTACAATACCATTTTGTTGTGGTGTTCTAGGAGCTGAAAAATTATGAAAAACTCTATTCTCCAAACAGTAATTTTCAAAAGACTCATTTTGAAATCCATTTCCATAGTCACTTTTAATAGAAGATATGAAGTAACCTTTTTCATTTTGAACCCTTTTTGGAAAGCTTTTAAAACCATCAAAGGAATCATTCTTATGAGCTAGAAAAGATACCCAAGTAAACCTAGAGTAGTACAAGGACTAGTGCATAATGCTTTCCACTTAAGCTAACACTTCTAATGGGTCCTATCAAGTCCATATGAATAAGTTGAAGAGGTCTAGTTGAACTTATAACATTTTTTGCTTTGTGAGAGGCATGGTGTTGCTTTCCCATTTGGCACGGACCATATGTCTTGTCTTTGGAGAAATTTAGCTTGGGAAGTCTTTCCACTAACTTTCCTTTAGATAGGCTTTGAATAAGATCCATGCTTGCATATCCAAGCCTTCTATGCCACAACCAAGCTCCATTGCTCAAAGATATAAAACACTTAAAAGATTGATTAGACAAATTGTCTAAGTCAATTAAGTAGGTATTACCTTTCCTTTCATCCTTGAAAATAACTTCATCATCCACTAAAGTGGTGACTCGACATTCTCTAGGATCAAAGGTGACTTTGTTACCTTTGTCACATAATTGACTTACACTTAACAAATTATGTTGAAAGCCACTAATTAAAAGAACATTATCAATTAAAGACCAACCATCCTTACCAATGGTTCCAATGCCAATTACCTTACCCTTAGCATTTTTACTAAATGTGACATCTCCACCTTCTTTTTCCTTCAATACCGTGAATAGCTTCCTATTTTTAGTCATATGCTTGGAACATCCATTATCCATATGCCAATTGCTTGATTTGGTGGCTGCCATACTCCCCTACATAACAAAAGTGAGTTACCATTTCTTAGGCACCCAAGCATACTTGGGTCCTTGGGGGTTAGAAGATGAAGAGTCCTTTAGTTTGAGGTGAGCCTTCTTAACGTAGCAATGAATATTAATGTATCCAAATCTCATGCAATAATGGCATTGGAGTTTAGACTTGAGAGTCTTTTTCCTATACATAAATTTAGTATGAGTAGGAGGCCTTCTCATACTTTGGCCATGTGAATGCATGCATGTACATGTATGATGAGTAGGAGTGGAGAATTTCTTATGAGAATGACCATGTTGTTTGTTGTACATATAGACATGGTTAGCTCTTTGAGTCTTGGCTTTAGAGCTTGGGGGAGCCTTCCTTTTGCCCTTAGGCTTAGAAGGCTTAGTGCTATGAGCACTTTTCTTTCCAATTACCTCAACCCTTGAGGTTTGAGGTTCTAAAGATCTAACAAATGTAGTTTGAGAAGATGAGGAGACTCTATTGAAGCCTAGACCATGTCTAATTAGTGGAGGTCTTTGTGACACAATCAATGTATCCAAGGCTTATTTTCCTTTATGGAACTTAGAGATTGATCTTCTAAGCTCAATGACTTCTCCCTTTAGAATGTCATTCTCTTTTCTTAGTGAAGCTATTAAAGAAGATGATATAGAAAGACTATCCACTAATTTTTTGAGCTCATCATTAGATGCTCTCAATTTTCCTACAATGTCATTGAGGGATTTATATTCATCCTTTAGCTTTTGACATTTTCTTTTGTAAGATTTCATTTATGTCTTGTATTTGTCACATCTCATGGTTAGAGCCTCTAAAAGCTCTTCATCAATCTCATCAAATTCAAAATTAGAATTAGAATGGGAAGTACTTACCTTTTTAGTAGAATCTTCTTGTGCCATGAAGTTAATATTGGCAACTTCTCCTTCTTCCTCTTCTTCATTTGAGCTATTATCCCAAGTGGTTGAAAAGCTATTCTTCTTCTCCTTGTCCCATATCTTCTTCTTCTTCAATTTGGGACACTCATACTTGATGTAGCCTTGCTTTCCATATTCATAGCAAGTGACATCATTGGATTTTTCTCTTAGACTAGGAGCTATCTTCTTGAAGCCTTTTCTTTCTTTTCTTCTTTTGATCAACTCCTTTGTCCTCCTTGAGAGCATTGCTAGCTCCTCTTCTTCCTTGTCACTTTCTTCATCATTTGAGGTAATTTCTACCTTCTTCTCCTTTGTTGAAGATTTAAGAGCTAGGGTTGTTCTCTCTTTTTCTGGTTTATCTCCTTAGCCTCTTAGCTTCTTCATTTATTCATCTTTTTGTAAGGCCAACTCATGAGTTAAGAGTTTGCCTATTAACATGTCTATTGGCATTTTCCCAATCTCCGGATTGGACTCTTGGATGTTGCACACTCTAGCACCAAATTTATCTAAATGAAGAGTTTTGAGGATTTTTATGTTTACCTCATAGTTTGTAAGAGTCCTTCCGAATTTCTTAATGTTGATGACGATAAATAGGAGTCTATTCGTCATTTCGGTGATGCTTTCATTGTCCTTCATCATGAATAGCTCCCATTCAATTACGTACATCTCCAACTGACTTGACTTAACTAGAGTTGTGTCTTCATGGTAGTTCTCAAGTGTCTTCCAAATGGTATGTGCTGTTTGACAATGTTGCACTCTTCCAATTTCTTCTATAGAGAGAAAGCTTAGAAGAATGACCATTGCCCTTTTGTTTTTGCCATTTGAAGTCTTGTGAACTTCAACCCATTCTTCTCTTGGGATAAGTTCTTCAATTCCATCCACTAAGTGGGTGGCTTCCATTCTTTTTCAACCACATCCCAAAGGTCCACCACATCTGTGTCAATATAGATTTCCATTCTATACTTTCAATGAGTATAGTATGTTCCATCAAAGTATGACTTGAGGTGTGAATGGATTCCCTCTTGTGCCATGATCTTTTACTCACCAATAAAGGTTTGTTTGAGTGTTTAGGCTCTGATACCACTTGTTGGCCCTAGGCACCAAGAAGGGGGAGAGGGTTGAATTAGTGTATAAAAATTAAAACAAAAAAGTAAGAAGGAAAATGAGTAGAATGGAGACACAAGATTTATAGTGGTTCGGGTATAATCAACCCTACATCCACTTCTTAATTCTTAGCAATTAGGTGTCCCACTATCTTCTAATGGTGTTTCTAAGCTCACACCAACCTTTTATACTTGTATTTTCAAGGCTCACACAATAACCTTTATACTTGTGTTTTTTAGGCTCACATAACAACCTTTTACACTTGTGTTTTTAAGGCTCACATAACAATCTCTTTTAGTGTTTTTATAGGCTCACACAATAACCTTTACAAATGGTGTTTATGCTCACACCAAACAATCACCTAAAGAAGAGGAGAGATTGAGTAGCAAAATTGTAAGAGTTTGGGTTACCAATTAATGAATTCTCTTCCGTTTACTTTTGTTTGGTGAGGTATTTATAGCCTCTACCCACCAAAGAGACATTGTAATAAAACTAATAGCAAATCTTCAAAGTATGCTAGACAGATTCTGCATTAAATGCTTATCAGGCTTCATTCGCGATCGCTACTACTCTTTCGCGGTCACGATTTTCCAATTTTCCATACGGGAGCAAAAAATTATGGCAAAAATCCACATTTATGTCTAACAGCTAGTCCACGTGTCATCTTTTCATTAGTTCACTAATAAAATATAATCATTGCTTTTCACCTGCTCATAAAAGTAGCGATCGCAATTTCCCTTTCACATGCCGCAACTTAAAACGTGAATTTGTCTGTCAAAATGTTCATCTTCTTGTTCATGATTTGTGGTCACTACCCATAAGTTGCCATCGTAATTTTTGTCTCTCAATGGTCACTTGGGACACTTGTCACGCTGTGGTTATGGACTTGATTCCCTCTTGAGTTACTTAGAAATTTGTGGTCATGACTGAGGCATGACACTCACCGCTAATTTATCTGTGACTTTAGCGCTCCCATCTTTGGATCAATCGCGGCAGAGAAGTGGCCCTCGAATTCATTTGTCTAATTTGTCAGCATGCCTTAGTTTAGTTCACGGTCGTGATTTATGAAGTTATGGTCGCGAATTTGAAGGCAATTTGCTTTCTTTAGAGATTTTGGACTTCATCCAACTTTAAATTTAGAGACTATCTAAAAACTGTAAAACAACACTTAATTGAAACATTAAAATTGATCAATCTCCTTTGTCAAGATCAAAAGAGGTTTAAGACTTAGGATTAACCATCCTAATCCAACAGGTTAATATTTCTACATTATATATTTGATTGCATGAAACCCCCTATTTGGTCATGTATTCCCCTATCCACTTGATCAATAAGTGTACATATGATGTTTGGCATGGATTTATGAAAGGAAAGTAAATGTATGATTAAGGTCATTCTAATATGGACTAAATAATTAATGAGGACAAAAACTTGTGATTGTGAATTGTAGATTCCTAAAGGCTGGATCCCTATGTTCACGTGACTTAAAAGTGCCTAACCTTTTCCTCAAGTTATGGCCAATTCTCGAATCCAATCTCTAATGGGGTAAAGACATGTTAGGTCTTCTAGTTGATATGCTTAGACCATAACCTATCCTCACCTAGAATTTTATCTAGACCAAAGTCAAGTGGTGACTCTAATCAAGTATCTAAGGTATTACCAAAGTACTACACCTTTAAGTCCCCTATTAACCATATGATAATGGGTTTCTACTTATTAAGAGTCGATCCTTGTATCCCTTATTTATCTACTCACATGCCACTACCCAGGGTTAGACAAAAGTATGACCTTATGTCCTTTTGACCATTAGATGGTTGAAAAAAGGTTTGGAGTCATAAATAAGATTTCACTCATTCGAGCACAACCACAAAAACTAACAAGGTGCTTACACCATGCTTGTTTTTTTATCATTAATCATTACATTTTCTCCAATCATTGTTATGGCTCATAACTTATTTAGAACTTTGCACAAGCTCCATAGCCTTATTTAAGGCACTTTTTCAACTGTCTTTATTTAATGTGCCCTGCTCATTATTGACTACTTGCCCTAGATATATCAATAGGCATTGAACATTTCTACATTGGTATTGATGCTTATACATGGCTATTGATTTTGCTTATGGGAGTTTGAGTAAAGTCCATTTTACACAATTTAGATAGCCATTTATAGAGGACTTTTTCAATTGGTTATTTAACTTCATCAATAGGTATTATGCACTTTAATGATCATTGGATGATATTTCATATTTGTTGATATACTTTTGCTTTAGCCTGGTCTAACTATTGCCTAGCTTTGATTTTTAGTATGACTTATAGTTTTCTTAATTAGTCTTTAAAAATATGTAGAGACCATTTTTTATGAATATTGAGCTTCCTTTTGATATGAAAAAAATATATTGATATTTCTTCATTTGAAATCCATGAATTATGAGATTAAGAGTCCTACAAAGAATACTTCAAAACATTTTCTTATTTGTGATCATTGAAACAAGAATTAGAATCCTAATATTCAACATGCTCCCCTTTTTATGATAACAAATAATTGCTTTCATAAATGAAGTAGGACAAAGTGTTTAATATGATTGAAGTTAATATTTCTCCTTAGTTATATCATAATTTCATATATGCAATTAACGCCCCCTTAAGTGTTGCCATATTGATATCTGACAAAATTTATTCATGATTAATATAATGACAACTATGTTAATAATATATTTGACTTATATTTTTATCCTTACTACCCTTGTTATTGTATTATTAATTATATTAGCTTATATTACTCCCTTATTGCATTTGATATATAAATCCTTACTACTTATTTATCAATAATAAAAAAAGTGTAATAGTAGTATGTATTTAATTAATAAGAGGGTGCACCAAATTAAAATGGAGAAATAAGATAATAGAATGAATATTAATAAGTTTAATTCATCAAAGAGAATATGCATTGGATTACAAATAGAGCTTGTAAACATGTGTAGTCTAACCACTAATTTATGTGAAATTCATTGAAAGAAATAAAAAGAAAAGGAGGAGAAAAGCATCAAGTTTAAGGTTTGTAAGGAGGGGGTTTCACAAGATTAATATTAACTCCAAATGGATTATGGTTATAAGGCCTGAAACTTGGTTCTTTGGGCTCTCTCATAAATAAGGACTCCGTTCCTTAAGTGATCTATATGAGGAGGCTACATTTGATGAGATGGTAATGATTTTAATGATATAATAATGACTAATTAATATATAATATGAGTTATAAAGAATATGAAGAGATATGAAGGTGAAAGATGCTAAGTCATAATGAGAAAGTAAGTGTAAGTTAAGGTATATAAGTATGCATATGTAAGAAATGATAATTAATAAACATAAATGAATGATAGAATTAGAGGTTTAAAAATGAAGAATATGTCAATGTTTTCTATGGAAGGAAGTTATGTTAACGTATAAGTTAAAAGAAATGAAGAAGGATGATGGAAGCTAAGGTATAAGCTAAGTTATGTTTAAGATCTTTGATGGCTATTGAGGTATGTAAGTAAGGTTAATATGTGATTAAATGACATGTTAATGAAGTGTTTTAAATTCATTTTATATGCATAAATTTTGTATTTGAAGTTTTTTGAAGGAGGGAAGGAAGATATGGATAGTTAGATGGCTGCCTTATCTTAATATTATTGTTTATTTTTGCTTAGTGTGTGCCTAATTTATATGCCTAATGTACATTTAAATAACATGATAATGATGTGTTCTAGATTTATTTTAGATGTTTAGAGTTTTTATTTGAAGTGTCTTAAAGAAAGGAACAAAAGGTTGAAAGTAAAGCTTCTAAAAGGTTTGAATGCTATTTAGGCATTTTGGTTTTTTAATACCCTTTTTTCTTCATTTTCTACTTAAACATGACTTTAACTCTATTTTATATTATTAATCATGCCTAAAAATGGTGTTTTAATTGTATTATAGAAAAGGACAAGTGGTGGAAGCATATGTTTATGGGTTGGAAATAGCATTTTGTAGAGTAGCATTCTATAGTCTTTTTCTAGAATTCTCCATTTGAGCATTTTAGTCTTTTATACTCTTCTTTTTCTTCTTCTTCTTCTTCTTCTTCTTCTTCTTCTTCAGCATAAACATGACTTATTCTTCATTTTTCCTCAGTTTTTAATAGTCCAAAACATAAATAAACTCTCCAAAAACCTCTCATCTATCCATGGCTATCAAATCAAGTTAGGAGAATCAAGTTTGTTCATCAATATTCTTTCATCTTTTTAAGCAAGTTGATGGCTTTCTTCTTTTTATTTCAAGTAAGTTATAACCTGCCATATCTTTTATATATTTGTTATATGTTTGAATAAGTGTGTTTATGGTGTTTTTGATATTGGTGGTGTTGGAAGAGATGAAGTTTGGTGTTAGTTTGACATAAAAAGTGATGTTATCTTTAAAAGAAGTCTTAGAAGTGCTTAAAGTGTGTGGGTTGTTTCTTTTAATTCTTGAGGATTAATGATTAATTAGATGTTAATTGGTGTTCTTATATTCATGTTTAAGAAGATAATTGAGCTTAATTGGCATTTTACACCTTGGTTGAACTAAGGCAATATTGATGTTGTATATAATTGAAGCTTTGGAAGGTGTTGATGTATATGGATTAATTACGTGAACTATTGATCATTAGTGACTTATTAAATGTTAATTAACATCCTAATATTTATGTTTAAGAAGAGAATTGAAGCTTAAATGGTGTTTTACACCTTGTTTGAGATAGAGCAAATATAGATGTCTAAATGGGGCTTATGAAGTCCTTATGTAAATGAATTATGTTTATGAGCATAATTTATTTTAAATTGAGTTTCTTGATATTCTTTGACACTCTAGACCTTATTATTAGTGTTACATATGAAGGAAAAAGATGTTCTTCATTTAGTTAGGGTAAGATAATACAAGAATGTCATAATAAGTATATAGATCGGCTATGATGAGAAATGAGTGTTGCTAATTTATGAGTATAAATTGATGACCTTAAAATGAGTTAAGGATTCAAACTATGGATTAATAGATGATTATATGGTGATGTTAATGTTAATACTATTAAGGAGATAAAAGGAAAATGGTGACAATGAGCTAAGTATGAAGAATGGTAGTTATGTTATAAGCTAAAGTTAATGAAAGTTATGTTTGCATGCTTGATTGATCTTTAGGACATCATTGTTCTTATAAGAGCTTTTGTTTCATTATGATATATGTTATGTTTATATTATATGTTCTATGCATGAGTTTCAGTACCTCTCCATATTTTAAATGTTATAGTAATAATGTAATGGATGTCTATGCTTAGGCATGTTTGTGGGTGAGATGATTAAGAGCAAGTAAGGATAAAGCTAAGAGTAAGTAAGACTAATGCAAAAAGATCAAAACCAAAGTAAGGAAGAACTAAAGCTAGCAAAAAAAGGTGAGCAGTTTTGTTATGGTTTTTAATGCCAATTGCATACACTCGTCATAAATTTAAATATAGACCATAGTAGGCTAAATTATATTGATATAAAAGTCATATACATTTATATAAATTTCATGAAATGTAATGAATGAAATGTTATGTTTAATTTCTATATGATGTGATGCGAGGATGATATAACCAATATATGAAAATGAAAAGTTATGGTTGCATAACATGGCTTTTTAGGAATCTCTTTAGTGTAACAGAAAGATGCTACTAGTAAGGTAACTCCTCCATGAGAGCACAAGTGATAACACAACTTTACTATGCAAGAAAGATAAGTAAACTAAGTAAGAATTCCTATGGACTTGACTATCCATGCATGTAATGTTTTATTATGTAAATGATATATGTAGTTGATGTGCCATGTAGCTAGAGATGCATTCATGTAAAGGCATATGAACATACATATGGATGATATAAATTCCTCACTAAGTTTTCTACAAGGAGCTCATCCGCCACACACGTAGATTATTTTGTAGGTTAAGCATAGGATTGATATCATGCTTGATGGCTAGAGGTTGAAGGCTACAAATGAAGGTTTTAAGTTATGCATCATATATTTTTAAGGCACTACATTATTTCTTCGTAATTGCCTACAGTAATGATGTGTGTGTGTGTGTGTGCGTGTATGTGTCTCTCTCTCTCTCTTTATATATATATATATATATATGTATGTATGTATGTATGTATGTATGTATGTATGTATGTATGTGTATATGATTGGAAGAGTTATAAATGGATTAAGAAAATGTTATGTTATATATCTTGTATTCTTAGTAATCTCCATAAAGTCTAAGTTATGAATAATGTGATATGTTTATGTATAAGGTTAATATAATGTAAAACAATTATGATGCATGATTAATGGAAATGATGTAAAGGCAAACTAAGATTTATGGCCCATGTAAGTTAAATGTTGAATACTTATAATAATGAAAGGAATTTATAACTAGAGTGACCTAAAGTGGACCCTTTATTCTAGGATTGCCTAAATGGGAGAGTTTTATGTTTAATAATACATATATAATAAAGGTAAGTAAGGGAAAGAATAAAAAGGAAGTGGTTAGTGAATTTAGATTTCCCTATTCATGAATGATAGGAAATGGATTAAATGGCTATAGTATAATATAAGAAATTTTTTTTATGAAATGCTTAGGATCAAACTTAGCTTGAATCACTATCTCCCATTTATATTTTCCTAAGAATCTAAATAGAGGCAAATGAAAACCAGAAATGTTTATGGGCCAATCATTATAAATTATAGATTCGAGGTATTAGTGAGCTTAGAAATGAGCTTTAACCATAACTAATTAGGGTTGTTATGGGTTTTAGAGGCCTTAAGCCTTCCCATTCTCTAGTGCCAGCATGATATGAAATCCGGGTCATGACAAAAGGCTATCAAAGCTATGAAATATAAGATTCTCCATATCTTTCTTAATATTTTGATCTATTTTTATTTTTTTACCATATAACATTATTTCTTACTAGCTTGACTTTCCTTTAGTTTCCTTTTCCCTTTCTCCTTTTATTTTATAGTTGTGTCTTCAGTTTAAAAATTGTCTCATAGAAGAGTGCCTAATGAATGTTCAAATTACTTATGCTTTAATCCAAAGTTTTGAAAATATCCAACATTAAATGATTCAGGTTATCCACTCTGAAGCATAGTGATCTTAGCATCCATCATACTCATATTTATGTTAAATATTAATTGTTCCACTGTTCAAAGGTTGAGGGTGTAGGTTCTTAAGATGGTGGAGCAAAGGTGGACAAAGTGTCCTCAGAGGTTGTTTTTCTAATTTTTATTATTATGTCAACTTTTATCGTTGCCACTTCATCTATATCAACTTTTAAATTATCTTCATCCACTGCTTTTTCATTTTCTTATTGAAGTATATTTGTTCCACTAGCATTTTTCTTTAAAATTCCCATTCCAAGTATAATCTTTCACTAATTACTTCATTAAGTGAGATAGGAAATGTTATTAGGGGTATATTCAACTTTTCTCTCTCCTCTTTATCCTTAGGATTAACCTTTACATATTTGGCTATCCTTGTGATGTAATGTGCCATCACAAACTCAAACTTTTTATCTCCTAGCACATTTAGTCTATTAGCTAATATCTAAATGGTGTCTACTTTTCTCTTGCTCTTTATGTACTAGAGAAAGAATAAGTCTTTTATAGTATAATTTCCATTAAATTGGCCATTTCCATTGGTATTACATATTATGAATTTGTGCATAATATATAACACCCATTTTCATTTATTAAGCATAGAATTCATGTCCAAATATTCAAATATATAAAGGTTTACATATCATTCACACAACCAAAAAAGACATGTCAATTTCCTTATTCAATGCATGTATATGTTAAGTACAACCCATTTAATG
>CATIWR010136279.1:0-40616 GCA_949677035.1 Omphalea diandra | reverse complement strand
ATATATATATATATATATATATATATATATATATATATATATATATATATATATATATATATATATATATATATATATATATAAAAGAAAAAAAACAAAACATTTTGTGTTTGATACACCTGTCAAACTCCATTTCATTTTTGCAAAGTATTTGTTACACGTACAGACACACGTCTTACATTAGAAAAGTACAACCCAAATTCCTTACTACATATGTATTAAAAGTCTGATCTAAACTTACTCGTTTTTTCTAGCCCAACTCTAAGACCCTTGACTTACAACGCGTTAACCTTTTTTTTTTTTTTTTTGGCAAATAAATTGGGTGAAGATTCAGTTAATTTATTGAATAGAATCTAAATTTTTATTAATTAATTTTTTATTAAATTTTTAAATATTAATTAAATTAAAATTAGATAAATATTTAAAAATAATTAAAATCAAAATATTAATTTAATTATCGATAATAATCACATTAACAAAACAATTATCATTTATAATTATTCCTTATGTTGTCAATAAAAATATAATTATATATTTAATGAAAATATAATTATAACTATATATTATTTCTAAAAATCGTTATATATTATATTAGCAATAAAAATACATTTTAATAATATAATATTTATAAAATCATAATTTGCATATCCTTAATAAAAATTTGATTATTTGATTGTTATTGTTTTAAAGTGATTAAACTAAAAATTAAAATCCAAATTTATTTCAAATCAAATAAAGAATCAATAAAATTTTAATAATTCAATTCAATTTTTTTATTATAATTGAATAATATCCACCCTTACAAATAAGACTGCATTAATTATTTTCATTTGAGAATATTGAAATTGATAATTATTTTACTAAGTGTTTTCAGTTAATGATAAAGATAAAATTATTTAAAAGTAAACATTAAAATTCTATCTGGTTGCTGCACAATCTCTATCTTAAAATATTTTGACAATTATCTTATCATCAGTTTATGTGCCATTTGCTTGGAAGATCCACTAAATGTAAGGGTGACAATGGATCGAATTTGAAAACTGGTTGAATTGATGAGTCAAAACTGATAAAATTAAAAATTAAATTAATATTAAGTTTAATACAATTTAAATTGATTGTTAGTGTTATTTTTTATTTTTAATTATTATAATTATAATTATATATCTTTAATATTTTTTAAAATTATTCTAATAATGATTTTTAAATTTTAAATAAAACCGATCGATGATCTGACCTATCAAATTGCGAAGTAATCAATAGGATCGATTCTTTGAATTGAAAAGCGATAGCCCTCTTTCCAATTTGTTTGGTTTGATTTGACATCCAAAATTTTATAATTAAACCGAAAAAAAAAAAAGGAAAAGACATAAAAACGTTATCCCATCAGGAAGGACAAAAAAGTAAAATCAGCACTTCATGGAGGAACGATCCCCCGCTATCCTCTAGTCCCCTCCTAAATTCCCCCGAAAACACAAAATCCCCAATTTACCCCTCACGCGAATAATAAATCCTACTCCTCAATCTCCTCTCGTCCCATGCAATTTCCCTCTCTCTCGGCTATTTATAAACACTCCTATACTTTATCCATCCGCCTATAAATTTTTTTTTTCCTGGCTAGTATCCATTCTCCGTCAACTCGGCGGTGACTCAGCCGAGTTATTTATCCAACCATGACTCGACGTTGCTCGCATTGCAGCAACAACGGGCACAACTCCCGTACCTGCCCTACTCGCTCCTCCTCTGGCGCGTTGTCGTCTTCGTCTTCGCTATCCGCCGTTGGCGTGAGGCTGTTTGGTGTTAGGCTGACCGATGGCTCTATTATTAAGAAGAGCGCGAGTATGGGAAACTTGTCGGCGCAATACCATTCGTCCTCGTCCGCCGCCGCTTCGCCTATTCCTGGTTCTCCCTTGTCGGATCATGTTCGAGATTCGACTTGCGTGCCCGACGGGTATTTGTCTGATGACCCGGCCCACGCTAGCTGCTCCTCTAATCGACGCGGAGAGAGAAAGAAAGGTAGCCTTTAAGTTTTTTTTTTCCCATCAACTTTATTATTATTATTATTATTATTATTATAGATCTTTTTAAATGATTATAAAAGAAAATTCTTTTACAGAAATGATTTTGGATGAAATCGAATGGTATCCTTACTTGAAGCTGTCAATTATGTCATCTGATTTCCAAGTATGATTCATATGATTGATTTGGAAGTAATAATTAGTATATTGTGAGGAAATGAATGCATTTTTTAAGTTACATTTCATTCATCTGTAGCAAATTATTAAGATACATACCATGTTGGTAAAGATGGGTGGTGAGTAATTTAATTTGTTGCGATTTCATGATTTTTTCATTCCTTCGGAAAAAGCCTTTTTCTGTTTATTTATTCAATAGATGCTACATCAAATATAATAAAAGAAAAAAAAAAACAAACCTCATTTTAAAGGCGCTTACAATTACAATGGAAGTGCAGGGTTATCAGTTTCCACTGTCATGAAAATTTCACGCTCTAGAGTCTTCTAATAGATGTTTTTGCTTAAGCTTTCTGGTCAAAGTTTCTGCCTTTTCATCTTGGATTCAGATAGGACGCCTTGTTTGTGATTTTACAAATTCAACTTTAGGAGATGTTGCTCACCACCTTAAATTTTTTTTTTTCTATTTTCCATTGAGTAGAAGTCTTGGTTTTTTGGTAAATTTTGAGAGAAAATTTGTGGTTTAGTAAGCACGCAAGCAGCAGGAATCTCAGAAGTAAACTTAGCCTTCACCGCTAACCTTTATTATATATGGAAAGCTAGAAATGATAGTATTTTCGGACAGAAAAATGTTCAGGTTGATTTAGTTTTTTTATTAAATTCGTTCAATTGTAAATTTGAGGCTAGCTAATACTGCTACAGCCATGATATAGATATGGTTGTTTGCATTAGACTTGTTAGCTCTGAGAATATATCTTTGGTTATTGACCCCCCAAAAAAAAAAAAAAAATTTTTAAGGGAAAATTTTAGGGTGCTGCTTAACCTGAAGATCTGTTCACTTTCAAAATGGTGTCAAGAATGATTTGGGAAGAAATTAAGTGCAGTGGAGGAAGGAAGAAACTGAATGATGAGTGTAAGTTTTACTAGTATTCTTTAACAAATAAGTTCAAAAAATTCAGAGGCTACTATATCCTTTAGCAGTTGGTGTTTTTTTCAATGATAATGGGAAAGTCAGTTCACTCTTTTTATATCTGGAGAAAATATAAGCTTCTAATTGTAATATAAACTTTCTTGGAAAGATCATTGGAATTGCATTAATTCCATGAACATATATTCATTTTAGACATGCACTCCAACTGGATTATTCTGCCAAATATGTGCAACTATTTGATTGGACTTAAGCTCTGCATTTTAAGGTGACTTCTGCCATAACATTTATTTTCTGTTCTTTTGGATTCAACGAGATACATTTAGTGAAGCCCCATGGTTCCAATTTTGTAGTGGATTTGGACTACTTGAGCAATTTGAGAATGTCTAATTGGCATTTTGAAGTTCATGTCTTGCTCTCATGCAACTTCTGCTTTCAATAAAACTAGGAACGCATTACTGCACTTTCAAACACATGATACATACATCACTCGCTTAGCATTGTATACTATTCCTGATTTTCTGAAGGCAGAAATAGAAATAGTTTCTGATATTGAAATGCTGATTTGTAACTCTTCCCACAAGTTGGGTATTAGATATTTTCACTTATTTGTTTTGTAATTGGATTTTAGGTGTCCCTTGGACAGAAGAGGAACATCGACTATTCTTAATTGGTCTTCAAAAATTGGGGAAAGGAGATTGGCGTGGAATAGCTCGAAACTATGTGGTGTCTAGAACTCCGACTCAGGTAGCCAGCCATGCTCAGAAGTACTTCATCCGCCAGAGCAATGCCACGCGAAGAAAGAGACGCTCCAGCCTTTTTGACATGGTTCCAGACATGGTATGGTTCTTTACATGCATTTACATGTTTAAACAAAAACTCCTGCATCTGCATGTATTGATTCATGGTAGCATGAAGAAATATCTCATACTTCTAGAGAAGCAGTCCATTGTGTTGTCCAAAATCAAAGACATGCTACTCTTTCACTGTATAATGAGGTGGTCTTTGGGGGCTGATGTAATGCAGGATAATTGCGACTAAAAATTTCTTTCGTCTTATATAATACCCTTCGGTTGCGTCAATCTCTGTTGTTCCTAAATCAGGAGATCCAATAGTGTTATTACTCCTAAGAATTGATGAATCTATTTCGGTACTTGTTTTCTCAGGCCACTGAGCCCCCGTCAGTCCCAGAAGAACAAGAGTTAGAAGAAGGTGATAATGCAGATGCACTACCTTCACTGAACCTCTCTCTGAAGCCAGAATATGAACCCATGGAAACTACAACTGAAGAACCAGCTAAAGTACCTGATGAAACATTGGTGGTGCCTAGCAAATTGAAACAACCTGTTCATCAATTAAGTGAATTCACACCAATGGTTCCTCAATTAAGTGAATTCACACAATTTGTTCCTGGATTCTACCCAGCTTATGTGCCAATCCCCTGCCCATTTTGGCCACCAAATACTGCCCCTCCTGAAGAAGTAACAGGCGTAGTAACATCAAATCATCAGGTTTTAAAACCAGTTCCTACCTTTCCCAAGGAGCCAGTCAACGTAGATGAATTGGTTGGTATGTCTCACCTTAGTATAAGGGAGACGGACAGAGACCGAAGAGAGCCTTCACCGCTCTCCCTGAAATTATTAGGCGAGCCATCGAGGCAGTCAGCATTTCATGCTAATGCTCCAGTCAGTGGATCAGAGTTAAGCCAGAGCAAGGGTAATCCTATACAAGCAGTATGAGTTGCAAAACGAAGAGGGGCAATATTTTAGTACCTGATTAGTTTCCCCGCGCCTACTCTGTACATCATTCTTGTTTTCCTTTTTGGTAGTGTCAAATTTTCTGTTTCTTTTATAACATAGGTGTAAGAATAATTTGGTTTGACATATTTATTCTTTCTTACTGTAATCAGCTGGAAGTATAAATAATTGAATGGGCATGGCACCAGATTGCCGATTTTTATTTTTGTTTTTGGGTACGCTGAAACCGGTAATCCAGTGTCTGCTATATCAGCTTGG
Source organism: Omphalea diandra (assembly GCA_949677035.1). Classification (NCBI taxonomy): domain Eukaryota; kingdom Viridiplantae; phylum Streptophyta; class Magnoliopsida; order Malpighiales; family Euphorbiaceae; genus Omphalea; species Omphalea diandra. The sequence continues at coordinate 35,484 of CATIWR010136279.1, read as the reverse complement.
TTCTTTTTATCAAAACCATTCACACGCACGGTATTTTGTATAAGAAGTCTTTGTCATGGTGGCGGCTGTAAGCCATTTATAAAGAATCCTGATTTGGGAGGAAACTTATCATCTAGCTGACCTAGAGCGCTGATGTTATGGAGGTGGCCATTTTTTCCAACTGCCAAGGATTTTACCTGTCACATACAGTTTTGCATTTTATAATAATAATACAATAATGCTAAGTTTGTTTGTTTGTTTGTTTTAATCTACATCGTCTACTAGTCAATGTTAGACTTGATAAAGCATGGTCTTGGTAATATTCTAGCTCCTTTCTCTAAAAGACATAGAAATAATATATCTATAATTTGTAAGGACTCATGGAAAAAATAAAAAGTTAAATAGAGTGAAAATTTATCGCTGAGAGAAATTCACAATCCTGAATTAACCCAATCAAAAATTTTATCAACATGTTATATTCTTGCAAATTAAATCATTTATTAGTATTTAAATTTGAAAAATTACATTTGTAGTTTATCTTAGGATTTATGATAAAATATATAATAATATAATATCTTTATATTTATTTGTACTCTAACCAAATAATATATTTTTAATATTTTATTTTAAAAAAAGGTTAGACTGGTAGTCAGGGATGAAACTACATTGGGGCTAAGAGGGTCACTAGGCCCCCTTCAAATTTTAAAAATTTCTAGAGATATTTTAATAATTTCAAAGTTTAATATATATGTAGAACCAATTTAATGTGAATTCAAATTTCATTCTTTTTCTTTTTCTTGTTAAAGTAATTTTATATTTACAAATTATAATTTATTTTTCATTGGATTTGATTTACTTTCTCTACCATAGAGTTTTTCTTAAATACTTTTTTTGGGACTAATTGAATTATAGTTTTTGTAATATGAAAATTATTTATTGCATAAAAGATTAGAATAAGTATAGAACTTGTTATATAATTTCACGTATTGTAATTTGTTTCAATAATTCAATATAATTCTGAATTTATTTCATTTTTTCTTAGATAATAGAGCGATTTATAAAAGAATATCACTTACTGTAGAGTATCATTTTTATCGGTCAATGCACCTACTTTTGTTCAAGTATTATCAAAGTAAGATAATATAAAGGTTAATTTAGAAAATCTTTCCCGTGATTACTATGACCTAATGTAATGAACTATTCACCTCACTTAATTGAATAAAATGATCATGTATATTATTTATTTTTATATTTTTCTAATTAAATTTTGAATGAAATTTCCGCCTCAACTGCTCATAGTAGAATCAACTTGAAGACTTTATCTGTCCAAATTACCCCCAGGGCACAAGAAAAAAAAAAGGAAGCTCGGCAAAGTTGGGCTGGGATGTTTGAATTAGGCCTGAATTCTTCTTTCTTTGTCAAGTGGATCAGGTACGGTTGGGCCTTACATAAAAATCACTTGCAAGCCTTGCACGCATCACGTGTTTTGATGTTGAGCTGATAAAGCCTTCCCTCTTCTCTTTAAACCCAACGTCTGTCTCAGAGGCGGTTTCTCTTCTGCAGCGATATCTACACTCTCTTTTTGATTCTCAAGAATCTAAACGAAACCAAAAGAACATGGAACAAAATGTTGATAGTTCCTTCATTCCTTGTCCTTGATTTTATCGAAACGGTCAAAACCTTAGCCTATCTTCACACACGTTCATTTTCGTTTTAGATTTTGCTATTCGTGAATTCATTTTCGGTTGTTTGCTGATTAAGAAACATAAATCTTGATTTCTATGCTTTTTGCATCAAGATTTGATTTGTCTGATTAACCTTTTTAAGTTCTATATTGCATTTTATGTGTTTGATCATTAGACCGCGTTGCTTTCGAATTACTATCTTTAGATAAGAAATGCTAAACAATTCCTCAATTAGGTCAAGCAATTGCAACTGCAAGCGTATGGAATGCTTAATTATATAGGCTATGTTCATACTGTTGTGGAATAAGAGTAATATTTCACCCACCAAATTCATCTAATAAATTTATAGGTAAATAGAGAGTGAAAGATTGTACTGAAAAATCACATTATAGTTGATTCCCAGGAAAGATTAGAGGGTCACAAGTGGTCCCACTTAAAACCCAATTTGCTTAGACAGAATCACCTTAATAGTAATTTAACAGCACAATATATCACTACAACTATACCCTACAAAATAGCTATTGAAAATAAAGACAAAATAAGAACATCAGAATTTAACGAGGTTCAGCCAATTATGCCTACGTCTTCGGACACTACCAAAATTATATTTCACTAAAAAAGGACTACAAAGTGAAATATCACAAAAGAGGGAGAAATATTGAAAATTGCCTAAGAGATGAGTAGACAATTTTTGAGATGATTATACTAAAAGAATTAAGGCTCTATTTATAACAAAACAACCTCTCACCCTTTTAGTCTATTTTCGATGTGAGATATGACTCTATTTATAACAAAAAAAACTTTCTTCCCTTTGTTATTTCTCCGATGTGGGATATCAAATGAGCCACTATAATTCAACAATATTATGTGTAGAAAACAAGGTCAATGGTCGTTAAATCAAATAATTTGTAATATCTGCCATAGTTCCCCATAATGGAAATTCTTTTATTTCCTTATCTGCCATATTAAGTCAGGCAGCACTGAATGAGTTGAGTCAACTTTCCAATGGAAGTCTATATCAACGTTAGCTATTGTTTCTTTATTTTACTTTTTTCTTTCAGATAAACAGTGGTGACAAATCCCTAAAATGCATCTCTAATATCCTTTACAAGTTCAATTCAAGCCTAATGCAAATTGGCTCTGAAAGAAGAGACCTAAGATTATTGTCAAACATGGATCTCATTCGGACCCTGCTTTCAGTTTTGGATTGACTAGTCATTGCAAAACAATTTATGGACCACAGATATCATCTTGAATAGCAGCAAGACAAGATTATTCTATCCCTCTGATTGGTTTAGCCAAATATTGCTTTCAATTGGCGAAATGAATTTTCTAAGTTATCGCTAGCCAACTTATTGTTTGATGTGCATTAAATTCTCATTGATTACTTACATTGGCATGTTTCTTCATCATGCAATGAGGAAAGCTCTCTTTATATATTCTTTCTTCTCCAAAGTAAATTCTCAATCTTATTGCTGATATTCTGTGGTTACGAGAAAAAGTTCTTGCAGGAGTGTGTAACTTGCTGATTACACGCTCATTAGTTTCTTATGTCAGGAATAGGGAATTGGATACGGCACTTAAAATGATTAACTGACTGGACAATCATCTTGAGTTTCAATCTCTACACAGATGAACTTTCATATTTTCAGAATCTAATAAGGAGAGCTTCGCTTACAGAAGAAGATGCCTTTGCCTTTTCAAAGGCTGACAATGATGGCGATTGCATTACCTACTTGGGTTTCTGTGAAGCTCTTCGACAAGTATGGTGAATTTTGAAACTCGTATCGATTCCAATTTTCTTTTGTTTTGATTACTCGATGGGATATGTATATCTGTTTCTTACAAATTTGAACCTTCCTCTATCTTAATTCTACAGCTTAATCTAACTGGCCATCGACATGGACTTAGTATTGAAGAGGCAAAAGACTTGTGGGTCCAAGCAGATATTGATGGAAATGGTCTTCTGGATTACAAAGAGTCCAAATTAAACATTCCTTCTGCTGTCAGGGTTTTTAGTCCTTAGAGCGTAAGGAATGCAAAAATCAGTTGCCTTCTTGTGAATATTCATTCACGTTTCATACCTGGAGGGTTCTATTTGTTTTGCAACCTTGATATCAACATTCTATAGCACAAAGTAGTCTGCATGTCCTTTAGTTTAACTTGGTTCAAGAAATGGTACTGCTTAAGAGCTTGTTTACCTTTAGCAGCATTTTTTTAGTTACATTTCAAAAATGATAGTTATATAGTGAAATAATGAATCTGTGCAGCATCGGATTTGGAATCCCGCATCAGCAGAGCAAAACTATTAAGGTAATGATGAAGATCGAGATGGCTGTCTTAATGATAGGCGAAATTTAAGCATTGGTTTCAGTGTGGAGAATGCAGTGCTTTTCCCTCCTGAAGTGGAAAAAGGAAGATGGCCTGAAAATTATTCTGTCTGATCATGCCCGACTCACGGTGGTATTCTCACCAATAAGAATGCCATGCTCACACTTGATCCCTGACAGACCTTAAATGTGATATCAGCATAGGTTTGTGTATATAGCAAGAAGAAAAGGATAGATGAATGAGTTGTAACAGGCATGTGACTCGGGCGGATGGCATCATTTTTGTTCTTCCTGTATTGGACCATCAACTTGATCGAATTTGATGGGTTTTCAAGCGTCAAATCTTATTCTCGCTTCAGCGATCAAACACAGCAACGTGGACTCTGTTCCAGTTAAATATTTTCAGCACTCCATTTGGGACATTGGCAGATTGCTCTGGGTCTCTGCTCTATTTATTGGCTCATAAATAAAGAAGAACAAGGCAGACAAGGGGAAGAAGGAAAAAGAAAAGAGGTAGTGTAACACATGGAAAGAAAGAAGGGAGACTGGAGATCTTATTTTAGTGCTTCTTGCATTTGGTTCACGATCGATAGTAATGATTCAAAACAACGTTTTTATAATGCGTTTTGTCCATCAAATCCAAATTGTACAAAACAGAAATGTAAACTATTATGCAGTCTTACTGTGAAGTAATCTAAGTTCCAGCCTCGCCCATCAAAAGTGGGAATTGAAACCTTAGCAATTTTTAAGCGATCAATATATTGATTTCGTCAACAATTAGGTGTTATTTTATTATAATATATGATCATGCATCATGCTACATGTATAAACCAAGTATGCTTTTTAAACTATGCGAAATAAGAAACATTTGCATTTGATGTGAAACAGCCAAAAATCATAGACGATATTTGCAAAGAAGCTATCTTATGTGTTTGGAATTTTTGAGTATGAATAGAAATTCTCTTATTCATGATAAAAATTTCATTTGATATGAAACAGCTAAACATTATTGATAATATTTGCAAAGAAGCTATCTGATGTGTTTGGTATTTTTGAGGATGAATAGAAATTCTCTTATTCATGATAAAAAGGAGAAGGATAAATTTAAGTTATGCATGCATTGGCTTGAGTTTTGAGATTATATTCCTCACTATAAAGTTAAAAAAAAATTTTGAGTTCTAGTTTTAAGACTACTTTTCATATTCAAAACTAAAAATATAAAGTTGGCTCAAAATTTTTTAACGAGACACTCTATCCATTTTGGCTCTTGAATAAAGTTTGTATTACTTTATAAAAAAATTTGAATTTTGAGGCTACTCATTTTTCTTTAAAATTAATAAAATAAAATAAATTGATTCAAAGTTTGAAACAATCTACTCACAGTAAGAAATGACAAGGCACAAAAAGAAGATAACGTCTCTTATAGTTTAACACAAGAATTTCAATGACCTAAATCATCTATATTTACTCTGATATACTATGTTTTATGTATAATATGTTTGTTTGATGATGTATGAACATATGACTATATATGCGTGCATGATAATATATATTATAATGGATAGTACATAAGCATCAACTAATGTTTTTTTTTTTAAAGAACTCACTTCATTACATTGATATCTAGTGGTGTTTGCATATTGTATGAGTTAGAGATTAAGACTTAAGTTGATGAAGATATTCTTGAAGAAACTATTCTTTTTTCATAGTTGCCTTGTGTGTGTGTGTGTGTGTATAGTTAATTAATTAAAAAGTTCAAAGGGTTGATAATCCTATTCTTAGTAGTTTTTACAATAATATGGATATATAGATCTAGTTAAGTTGATGAGTCTTGTTGACTTGGATGTGTCAGTACGCTAAGGCCCATGACCTTTTTCTTATGTTGGTATAATGAGCCCAACTATTAGTTATAGATGTATACGTATGAGATGCCTGCACAAGTTAAGATGGCTTTTTTTGAATTTCTATGAGATTACTTGGGATAGAAGAAGGGCTTGGACAGATCTTCATCCACATATCAACAACATTTTTGGATGTTCTAGGTATTGAAAATACAAATATAAGATAGATGAGATAAAATAATAAAATTGAGCCAAATTTTGCAAGTTTTAGATATATTACACTACTATGGCGATTTTAAATTTACTAATATTTAGTGCTATTTGAATAAAGAAGGATGTTGCCAAATTCTTTCACAAGGATTGCCCATCAATAATTTTAAGTCTGTTTTTAATGAATAACATTCTTCCATCACATGAAGTGCTTAATAAAAATGTTTATTAATGGATAATTGATATTAAAAATGTTTATTAATGGATAATTGATATTCACAAATTTCATAGTAATATTTTGCATATTCACATGAGCACTAATAAATTAATATCTTATACATACATGTTTGTTTCTAGAGTATTGAATAAGATTCTAATGAATTTCAGTTTTATTCTTCTAATAATTTTAATTCAATTTGATTTTTTTATTTCAATTTATAATATTCAGTCTTATATTTTTAATATAATTTTAAAACATTAAGGTATGAATTAGTGTAGTATGGCAAAATCCGAGGTTTTCTAAATAATTTTCCCTTTATGATCTTGTTCTGTTTAATTTAGATCCGAAAGTACGCCCCCCCTTTCTGTTTGGAATAAATAATTTATGCGGGACCCACAAAGAAAAGCCAAAAAGATTTCTTGGGCAGAAATTAAAGCAGTTGGGCGATAATACCCTTAACTTCCCCCGCCCCCTGAATTTGAGGGATTCTCGCCCATTTTAACTTCAAAAGAAAGCTGAAAAGCGCATCCCCCTTTTTCTTATTATTTATTATAATTATATATTTAATTAATACTCCTATTATTTCAAAATATATAACATTTAAATATTTATATAATAACTCAAAATATATTGAATATATCAAAAATATTATATTATTCTGAAAATAATTATCTTTATTAATTATTATTATTATACAAAAAAAATTAAATAAGAGTAAAATAATAAAATAATAATTAAAATTTATAGATATATGAAAAATGTAAGTAATTTAAAATACAAATTTTAATCTTAAATAATATATATTTTAAAATGAGAGTAATTTTGAATAATTATATGGATAAATTACAAATTTAGTGTCTAATTTTTTAATTTTTTCTATTTTATTGTTTATATAATTTTTTTTGTTTAATTAAGTGTCTGAATTGATAAAATCATTTGCAATGTGATATTTTATCTGATTTAAACAGTAAAATTTGGAACTTCATTATATTTATTTGACTTGATATTAGATTTTGTACATTATTTCAACTAATTATGTATCTAAAATTTGGATATAAAACTTTTCACTTTAATTACAAAATTTGTTCCTTTTTGTATTTACTTTCTTTATATATTTGAACAAATTTTATAGTGATATAAATTGAATTTGTTCAAATACATATAAAAGTAAAAAATTAATAAATTATGTATTTAGAGTGAAAAATTTATATACTTATATATAATTAGTTGAAATAATATATAAAATCTAGTATAAGGTCATATAAATTTTTACATGGCAACTAATAATCGTTTAAATTGAAGAAAAATATTATATTGAAAATAATTTTATTAGTTTAGATATTTGATTCAACAAACAAAATGTACAAAGACCAAAATAGAAAAAATAAAAAATTTAAATATCAAATTTATAATTTATTCTAATTATATTATTAAATGAAAATATAAAATGATAATTTTTTTATTTACAAAGACAAAGGAAAATAAATTGGCAAGAGCGCGGAAATTGGTTGCGTGCGAGCTCCCAGGGCTTTCCCATATTTCTAATAATTAAATGAATTATTATGCTGTAATTGCCTCACGTCAGAGGTGTAGGCCCCCACATTAGCTGCTGACGCGATATACTTACGTGTCGATAGGTAATAGGCGATCTTACTTGTCGGTATCCTACTATTGACTAAACTACCCCTACAATTCTGGACCTTTGTCAATAGAAGATGTGGGTAAAAGAGGGATTTGACACCGTGGAATGGGTTTTATAGTAATAAAGGTAAAGAACGAGGGGGATGAGATTGATACACGGTATATACGGATTTAGTATGAAAACGCGTTGTTTCAGTGTAGAAACGGGAAGTTGTTCAGTGCTGAGCTTCTCGGTTGTTTCTCATCGTTAAAGGGAATGTTATGATCCACCCCGTGAAAATTCTATCTTAAAGTCGGAATTTCCACAAGAATCTTAATATTCTTCTTCTTCTTCTTCTTCTTCTTCTTCTCTTCTGTTTCCTGTGCGGTGCGGTGTGGTGTGGTTATCGCAGTGATGACGTTTAGTTCGTTGCCGTTGGGGTTCAGATTCAGGCCGACGGACGAGGAATTGGTGAATTATTACTTGAGATTGAAGATCAATGGAAATAATAAAGAGGTCAGAGTCATTCGCGAACTCGATGTCTGTAAATGGGAGCCCTGGGATTTGCCTGGTATTGCCTGTTTCTTTTCTTCACTTTACCTTGTTTCACTGATTTTTTTTTTTTGAAAAAAATTAAATTAACTTAAATTGGCTTTTGGATTTTTGTTCGTTTGTGTAGATTTGTCTATCATAAGGACGACTGATCAAGAATGGTTCTTTTTCTGTCCGCTGGACAAAAAATATCCTAATGGGCATAGATTGAATAGAGCAACCTCCAAAGGCTACTGGAAGGCCACTGGAAAGGATCGGAAGATTAAATCTGGAAATAATGTGATCGGCATGAAGAAAACGCTTGTGTTTCACATTGGACGCGCTCCTCGAGGTACCAGAACTCATTGGATCATCCATGAGTATCGTGCTATTGAGGATGACCTTGATGGCACTAAACCTGGCCAGGCAGGTTCCACTTTACAGTTTAATTCATTAATTTTTATGGTTCTCCTTAAAATTCAGTTGTTTATATTTTAATTTCAATATTAATTGTGCAGAGTCCGTTTGTCATTTGTCGTCTATTTAATAAGCAAGATGACAGTGTGGAAGGTTCGAATGCTGATGAACCCGAAGCTACTCTTTCATCTCCTGTTGCAGTTCAATCCTCGCCAGAAGTTACAGAATCTGAGCTAGCATTGCCTCAGCCATCTCCACCTTCTTCCGACGTTATACCATCCAATGACTGCTGCAACAACGCACGTAAAGAAGGAGATCTAACAGTAGATGTAACGACTCTTGAGGTGAAAAAGACTTCAACTGAATGTTTTTGTAACCATTTTTGAGTAAACACTAGTATGTGCAACTAAGTAATCATATTACTTACTCTTCTTCAGGAGGATACGCAGGTGGAAGACGACTGGAAGCATTGGTTTGTCCAACCACCTGAGCCTTTATACGACAAGCTTTTTTCTCCACTGCACGCACAAGTACAATCAGAAGTGGGTTGTCCGTACAACCCCATCACCAATGGCTTAAGCAGGTATAACAGTGAGGTGGAATTTCCATATGGCACAAATGAAAGTGATGCTGCCTATGTAACTCGTTTCCTGGATAGCATCCTTCAGCAGCCTGATGAGTCCCCTCGCGAGCAGTCTGGCAGCATTATGAATATTCCCATTGATGCTAAAATCGCCCTTACTTTGGTAGGTGGACATCACCAAAATTAATTCGTGCATGTTTATTGTGTTGCAAATTTATTTTTTGACTTCAGTATCCTGCATGGCAACATCTGTGATTACCTATTGATTTACCTTATATATTCCATAGCAACAGTGTGAAGAAGATTTGCGACCTTCTGTGTGGCCAGAGGAGGATCCTGACAGAAAGCCTGCTTTACACAATGAAACAGCTACAGAAGATGACGGAACTCTGACTTTTGACCATGATATCCACGGACAGCGTAAGGATTTTAGTTCATTACATAATGAATCTTACGGAAGCCAAAATGTGGCATCAAGTTCTGCTGCAGGCCAGTTCAGTAATTTCAAGGAAACAAGCTGCCATATAAGTGAGAGTGTTGGAACTGGAATCAGGATTAGGCCTCGGCTTTCACAAAATCTAGCAAGTGCCTGGAACCCTGCTACGCAGGGTCTTGCACCAAGAAGACTACGTTTGCAGTGTAGATTACAAGTCCAATCGCGTCATTTTGGTGAAAATTTGAGCTCTATGTCAGAAGAGCACAAATCGGAATCTGATGTGTCAGAGGTGAGAAGTTTGTAACCATGATGAGTGAATGATATGGTGTTATCAAAATGTGAATACTGAATACCATTGAATTGAAATGTGCAGGAGGTTAAAATGACAGAAAACAATACTTCTGTTGGCAGCGCAGCTGCTAATACCAAGGATGAAAATGAACTCCAGAAACTTTACTTTTTGGAGGCTAGTAAAAGTAATGAATTTGCTGATGAGATGATGCCTTTCGGCGGACTCAACATGAGGTTGAGGAACCATGTTTCAGTATTAAAAAAGGTTCCGTCCATGTTCTGGAAGGCTTCTTACCCATATGGAGCAAGTAACTTTGCCATGTTTAGAGTAGTTATGTTAGTAATTTTTATGCTAATCTTATTGAGCTCATGGGTGATTCCTTGTTATTAAAATGCTTAGGGACCTTATCTGGATGTTTAGTTTTATCCTTTTCTTTTTTTGGGTTTTATCCTTAGTGTTATTCTTTTTGTTGAGGGAGAGGATGGATAGGTAGTGGTATTATGATTACTGATTAGGCCTGTGGGATAAATTTACTATGTTAATAGTCATGTATATATAAATAAGTTACTTAAATATACAATACCATGGAGTCTTCCTATTTATATACTACAGCTTCACTGTATTGTGTTATGACTTCATTTAATTACTACAAACTAAGGAATGGGCTAAAGTTTAGCTGAATAATTGGATTTTTATTTTATAAATTTTTTGGTACATGAGTATGGCAAGTTAAAATTGTTCCATGTGCTGATTATTTGTTGTTCTGTTTGCTTCAACTTTGGTGCATGGATGTAATCCTAGACAAATTAAAGGACGAAGATCATTGTAGAATGATCTTAAAGTAAGTTCTCAAATGCTCATTCAAACATAGGCTGTTGAATATAATGTTCTCCTGTTGCAGAGTTTTTTAGTTGAAATTATAAATCCATTTTCATTAATAATGCTGTGGATTGGAGTAGATACATCAGCTAAAGATTGTTTAAGACTTATATCTGAAGATTGCAGTTTAATGGATTTCAATGGTGATATATTTTTGCATTCGGGTTTTTAATCATCTGCTCTTTTGGGGTTCCTTCTGTTTGAAAACATTAGCATCTGTGTTTTATGGAGGTCTGTTCATTATTATTATTATTATTTTGGGTCATAAGGAGGTTATTTGCTAAGCTATGTGAACTACAGAACAGGTATAAACCTCACTAATAGTGGTTTCCTCGTTACCAAGCCTATGAGGAGACCATCAAAGGACATTTATTCATTTACGTTTTCTTTTTGTTGGTTTCTGGAGTTGTAAATTGCTTTTTCAGCTTTACTTAATAAATATTATTTTACAGTTGTGTCCAGGCTTTAGCATCAGTTTGATTGATCCTATTTAATTTATTTAAAAATAAAGAATTTTTTTAGAAATAGCATTAAAATAGTTTTAAAAAAATTAGAAAAATATTGACAAATAAAAATAATATTTAAAAATAAAGAAGACAATTTTGAAAACCAATCCAAAAGCCATCCAACTGCTGAATAATTTCGATCATTTGAGTTTTCAAAACACTGGTAGATTAGCTGATTCTTGGCAAATTGATTGGTTGATGAGTCTCCCAATCGATGCAGTCCACTTTGAAGATTTTATCGATTGTCAAAAGGCTGGTATGGGCACCTCCTGAAGGATGCATCGCGGAATGAAATCAAGATCAGGTCAATTTGACTCCATATTGAACCTGATTTTGTTCCAAATATTCACGATAATGGATGCTAGTTCAGGCTCACAAATTTTTGGCTCCTTTTAACCTTCATAAGTTACTTGTTCATATTTATGTTCATAACCCACTGCATCATTAAGCCTTGGTAACCTATAAATCTTTATAGATTGTATGAACCTTAAAAATAAGGCAAAAAGTTCCTTCTTATTCTCCCAATTCTTGTTTTGCTTCTCTTACTCTTACTCTACTTTCTAAACTCTTACTCTTACTCTTCTTATTCTCCCAATTTTAAGTGGCATGACCATCAATCCCTAATAGGGTATGAACAAGTCATCCAACCGATCACAATAACGATGAGAAATAAAATAAAAATTCAGAAAATAAAATATATAGTGTAACTTGTATGGTACGGCAGGAAAGGGCATTAGTGGAGGACCCATCGTACGGAAAACTTCTTTTTTTTTTTTTTTGACCAAGCACCATTTAAAAGATCAGCAATGGTACAGAAAAAAGATTGTATATGACGAAGTTGACGTGACATATATTTAAACGTAACATATTTATCTTAAGATTTCTGAAGACAGAATTGATGATTTGATCGGTGATTTCAATGTCCACAATGACGAATCTATGTTTGGAAAAATGTTTAAAGAAAAAGAAAATAATGAACAAAAATAAATTTTATATTTTTTTATTTATTTTCTTTTTTTCATATTTGAATAAAAAAGAGAATAAATTTTATTTTTCTTTTTTATATTTGGATTAAAAAATTTTTTATTTTACCTCTTTAATATATAAATATTGAGAGAAAAATATAAATTTATTATAATTCTCTTCAATCAACATATATTCTCTCCATTTTAAGAGAAAAATAAAGGAAAAATTAAAATTATTTTCCTTTCATTTTCAAACTGAACAAATTACAATACCCTCTTATTTGTCATCTTTATTTTCTTTTTTGCTTATTTTTTCTCAACCCAAATAAAGGATACAAATTGCTTAGGATTCCTTCTTTACTTTTCTTTCTCTTTGTCTTCTTACTTTCTTCTCTCCATCACAAAAACAAAAGGTCCATTTTTTTTGTTGTCAAACGTCAGCCCCCAGTTACCTTTTTTAGCATATTATCATTTTTTTATATTTAAATTATCTTCATATTAAATTTAATTATTATTATAAATTTCCTGATATTTGTTACTCATTTAGTTTCAAATTCGTATGAAATAATCTATTACTATTATTTCATTATACTAAAAATTTATTTTGTTAATTTTTCTATTAAATTTATAATAAATAATTACAATATTTATAATTTTCTTTTAAATTGTCCTTTCTTGCCGACCATTATCTAATAAAATTAAACACTAAATAAAAGTTAATCTAGAATCTTATATAACAGTAATAAACTCAAGAAACTGGTTCAAGAAAACACGAATCTCACCTCAACAGTATTCATTGCAATTGAATTGATCAAGGATGACAATGAAAATGAGATTTTCTGCTCCTCGCAGGGATCCGCTCTGACGGTGTGGGAAATCTTCCCTTTCTCCTTCATGAAACGAGAGTGCAGATTACATTCCCATCCTATGGGTCTCCATGGGAACCCCTGAAGAGAAACCCTGTGATCCAAAAAAATTAAATATATTTTTTAATAAATTTTTATATTTATTAGATGTATATTTTATATTTATTAGATATATATAAATATTTTGTATGTATAATTATATATTTTTATATATTGATTTATTTATAGCATAAAATATTTTTATTTTATAATGTAATCAATTATATTTTTTAAAAAAGAATTTGAAAGTAATAAAAAAAAATTGCCTCATTGAGTGAAGAATCTTCACATAGACGGGGATGAGAAGAAAATTCTCCCAATAAGAAAGGTAGTGTCGAAGATGGGAGTACCCCAGATCATTGCCGTTCCTAGAATTGATCCTTAACAATGTTCAATATTCAGTACTTAAATGAGAATTATTCTTTTGTACATCAGAAAAAAAAAAAAAAAGAAAAAAGGTTCATGTTTACTTCAACAAAAGATGGCTAGTGATTAACATTTCTAAATTCTAAAAAACCAAGATAATAACTAGACGAAAAAAAAGAAAGAGATATTAAAAAAAAAAAAATCGAATCAATTGCAAATCATAAAGAGAATAGCAAATCCATTTGCATGACTTTATTAACCCCGAACTCAGCGCCTTTTTTCACCGCTTTGGCTTTCCACTTGGTTGAAATTATCAAATAATTATGGATAACTTACCTACAGTGAGCTTTTTTAAAAAATAAAAATCTAACTTTAATCAAGCTGTGTGCTTTGCTGCTTTTCCTTTGAGTACATAAAATTGTATTTTGGTTGGTCCGCTTTTGAAAATGATCAAGAAATCAAACAATCTCAAATAACCCATAAAAAGAGCTTGAAAATCAGATGATGAAACGCACACACACCGATCTGGTTTCTTAATCTTGTTCTTCCAGAGACTCAACAAAGAGAGAATATGAGATGATGTTATAAGAGAAGAAACGCGAATGCAGTGGAAAGGAAAGATGGGTCTTTTTTTAATAAGATTTTTTTTTTTTTTTTTAAGAGAAAGGGATTTAAACATGAGACTTTGCTTAGAATACAGTGACTAATCACTTTGTTTGGTTCGTTGGATTCAATTTTTTATTAAAATTAAATAAATTAAATTTTATAACTTAAAAAATCAAATTGAATTTAATTTTTTTAAAAAAATAAATTTAACTTTATATACTTGTAAACGGGATTTAACCGAATTTATAAAATTTCAGTTTAGTTTAATTTAATATGATTAAATAAAATATATTATAAATTAGTTGAAATCAAATTAGTTTGATTTATTAATAATTTCAATTTATTTAATTTTTTATGAGCAAAATAGAATCAAAACTAAAAATTAATTTTTTTAAAAATTAAATCGATCAAATAATATTAATTCGGTCGATTTTTCAATTTGATGAATTTTTGCTCACCCCTAGTGAAAAAGTATTTTTATATAATATTAAAATTAAAGTCGTGACTTAATTAATTATGACAAATAAAGAAGAGTTGTGATAATTGGCCCTTTACTAAATAATAAGAGTTTTCTTCTAGATATGAGAATTTTCTCTTATATTTAAAAAGTAATTCTATTTTGGTTTTAGTTTATCTTTTCAATTTAGTTTTTCCCTAGTATTTTTTTTTCTCTACTCCTTTATATAAATCTCTTTGTATTTGGTTAAAATAATAAGAAAGAATTTTGAAGTTTTTTTTTATCCAATCCTGTTAGATTCTAAGCTTTATTATCAATTTACTTTTAGATTTTCTTTAATGACTATTTTTAAATAAAAATATCAAATACACATGTCTAACACATTTTTTATGCATGTATAGAGCAATTAGATATTTTTAATGAGTTTTTTTTAATCACGAATAGTTTTATACATATTAATAAATAAAAAATTCATAATCTAAATTGTTTTGATAATTATAAATAATTTACTCGTATGAATTATATTTTAAATTAACAATGTAATATTTCACAAATATTTTTAAATTTTCAAAGATCATAGATTTTTATTATGTATTATTCTCAATTTTACGAAATTTTTGTGTGCAAACATCTCTCTCTCAAGGGTTAATTATTATAATTTTTATGAAATTTATGGATTATATCTTAAATTGATATGTAATATTTTTATAAAATTATCTATATGTCTCGTCATATCTTATCTTCGTCGTTTTAATAAAAAATTATGGTACCTTGCGTTCCTATCTTATTTTGTCTATACTGTCGTATTAGCGTACATATAACATAAATTTTATATTAATTAATATTCTATAATAAAATTACAATATTCTCATTTTTAAGTGTTTCTATAAAACATATATAATATATTTTTTTTGAAGTATGATTACTGTTTATGTTGATATACCATATATTATATTAAATGAAGTATTTTACAAAAAAAAAAAATGCAATATTCCCATTTTTAACAAAGTGCAATTAAATATTTTCATTTTTTGTAAAATAAATGATTTTTATTAACTTTCTACATACTTTATGTTAAATAATTATATTAATAAAATTACATTTTTAATTTTTTAAATTGAAATGATTATTTTCTCATTCTGTTGCCATGTACTTCATGCTAAATAAATATTTCATAAAACAAAATTATCTTCTTTTTTTTTTTTTGGGAAATGAAATGATGTTTTCATTAAGTTACTATATATTTTATGTTATGGTAAAAAATTATAAATTTATCATTTTTTATGTGAAGTTATTTTTTCAATAAAATATCATAATTTTTATATTATGTATCTACTTTACAGTGAAGTGATTTTTTCTGTTGTATTATCACATATTTTAAATTAAGTAATTATTTTATGAAAAACTTAAGTAGTGGATATTTTTATATTAAATTACAACATATTTGACACTGAATAATTATTTTATAAAGAATTATAAAATTATTATTTATTTTTGAAGTTATATATTTATTCATTAAGTTACTACATATTTATGTTAAGTGATTATATTACAAAATAAATTTTAATATTTCAATTTTCTTTGCAATGATTATTTTCGGTAACTACTACACATTTTGTTAAATACTTATTTCATAGAATTTTTTTTTGAGAATGAAAAAATTTTAATTTGATATTCTTTTTAAACTGAAATTTGTTTTCATTAAACTCTTGTAGCTTATGTCAAATATTATTTTACCCGAAATAATAATATGTTTAATTTATTTGTGAAATATAAATTTTTTGAAGTTACCAATTTATATTAAATAATTAATTGACATAAAAAAATTATAATATGCTATTTTTTTATAACCATAAAACTATTTTTTTTGGATATTTTTATATTTACGCTATTTTTAAAGTAATTATTTTATGAGAAACTTAAGTAGTGGATTTTTTATACTAAATTACAGCATATTTTCATTGAATAATTATTTTATAAAGAATCATAAAATTATCATTTATTTTTGCAGTTATATATTTTTTTCATTAAGTTACTACATATTTATCTTTAGTGAATATATTAGAGAATAAATTTTAATATTTCAATTGTCTTTGCAATGATTATTTTCGGTAACTAATTACACATTTTGTTAAATACTTATTTTATAGAATTTTTTTCTGAGAATGAAAAAACTTTAATTTGATGTTCTTTTTAAACTGAAATTTGTTTTCATTAAACTCTTGCCGCTTATGTTAAATATTATTTTACCAAAAAAGATAATATGTTTAATTTTTTTGTAAAATATAAATATTTTTTTTAAGTTACCACTTTTATATTAAATAATTAATTGACATAAAAAAAATTATAATATACTATTTTTTTATAACCATGAAACTATTTTTAATCAATTTACTAAGTAATTATTATAATATTTTTTTGTTAACTAATTATATCTTTACATTCTGTAATTGTTTTACAAAAAATATGCTATATTTATTTTTTTTCCTCAGAATTCAGTGTTTTTTATGTTAATTTTCCACACATTTAGTTCAAGTTGGCTTATAAAAATTATAATACGTTTATATTTTTCAAAGTACAATAACTTTTTTCATTAATCTACTATACTATTATGTTAAGTCAAAATATAATCCAGTCATTCTAATGTGTTTTGTGATGGATTATTATAAAGATTTCATTTATTTTCTTATATATTAAAATCTAAGGGAAAAATTAAAAAAAAAAAAGAAGAAAAATTAGAGGCAAAATCCATAGTAGTTTATTAAAGACCATCTGTTGTTTTCTAATTGGAAAGGAGCAAAAATTCTACAAATTTCT
This sequence comes from Omphalea diandra, assembly GCA_949677035.1. Classification (NCBI taxonomy): domain Eukaryota; kingdom Viridiplantae; phylum Streptophyta; class Magnoliopsida; order Malpighiales; family Euphorbiaceae; genus Omphalea; species Omphalea diandra. The sequence goes on along the minus strand of CATIWR010136279.1, from coordinate 17,838 downwards.
GGTTTTACTAACTATAATTTGGTGGATAATTAGCCAAATCAATGAAAACACTCTAGCTGTATTTTCTCTTAACTTTTCTCTCGGAACTCTTTTTTTTTCCCATCCTTTGGGGCATATGTTATCTATTTTTATCTCAATAATATAAATATTTTTTTTCTAATTTTTTTGTTTTTTCATAACTCTGATCGAAGTTTTTAGTTCTTTTTTATAAAAATTTGAATTTTTTTATATGAAAGTTATTATTATTTTTTTATGGGATTAATATATAATATTATTGAAAAAATTGATTAATTTTTTTTTATAATAATTCAACTAAACTTGTTTAAAAGACAAAAATATCAAATTTTAGTTTCATATAATCTTCGAGTGAAACGTGTTTTTCGCTATTATAAAAGATTTAATGTTTTAGTAAAATTATTATGTTTCTAAAAAAAAGATTGTCACTTTTCAAATTAAATTTAACATATTCGATATCAATAAAATACATTGTTAATTATAAATTTTTCGATATCAATACAATATATTGTGAATTATAAATTTTAATTTTTTATATATATTAATATTCTTATATTTGATATTTTATGAATACAAAATATTCTTTTACCTTATTAAAAAAAAAAATGGTGGTTAAGCCAATTGATATATACTGGTGGCTGCAGAGAAAGTGATTTATCGTTACTGTTCTTCGCAGAATTGATTAATGTTGGACTAATCTGTAAGGTAGAAGTTGCAGATAATATAAGCTATCATTCCATATCCCAAATCCTGGGCGCTTGGCTTTTCTCGCTGATTTGTACTGTTGAAATTGAGGGCAGTTATGATCGTGGGTACATGCAGCAGATTTTACGCGCAGGCCAACAAGATAAAGATTGGTTAGTATCTATCAGGAGATAAATCCTTGAGAAGCCAGAACTCGGATTTCAAGAGCACAACACCAGTGTTCTTATCGGCAGTCAACTCGATAGACTTGGCATCCCTTATAAATACCCAGTTGCTAAAACCGGCGTCGTCGCCCAAATTGGCCCCGGTTCTCCTCCTGTCGTTGCTCGTCGGGTAGACATGGATGCTCTTCCATTGCAAGTAAGTTTAGTTTGGTGTGCTCTTTTTTATTCTTGAATTTGCTATGCGTTTTCTTGCTAGTAATTGCCTTTCCGGTGATGTGTAGGAGCTGGTTGAGTGGGAGCATAAGAGCAAAATTGATGGTAAAATGCAAGGACGCGGACACGATGTTCACACCACAATGCTTCTGGTGCTGCTAATTTGCTTAATCAGCGTAAACACAGACTTAAGGTCAGTTAATGTCATGCTATTTTGATGCCTTCCTATTCTTGGTAGAAGTCCTGTTATGTTTCCTAAGCTGCAGGGGAAGATTAAAGTTGGAGTATCAACAGAAACAAAAAATAGATGCCATTTCATTTTTGTTCACTTCTGTTTGACATGAACTTCTCACCATTCAAATGGTAAACATTGAATTCTGTTATCATCTTTTTTTACTAGGGGATTATTTAATTATGTATAATGGTCAAGAAATTTGAGATTTAATTAACATCATACTGTATGGAAGACTCAGTTTTTGATAACTTTAGAGAGAATATGAGAATAAGATTTTTCTATTTCCTTTCAATATACACTACATTTATATACAGGAGCAAAGTTATAATTATGGACCTAGTTTGGGAAGATAAAACAAAATCCCATAACAATAGGATAGATACAGAAAGAGAAATAACTCACTTCCTAGAATCTCTCAATCTAATATTGGTACAGCTCACGCCAACCCTCCCCCTCAAGTTGGTGCAAAGATGTCTTTGATGCCCAACTTGTCAAGTGAGCTATGGAAGTTTTTACTAAAGACTGCCTTTGTGAGTATATCAGCAAGCTGATCTTCTGATCGGACAAATGGAAATTTAACTTCAAGGTTTTGTTTGATGAAATGTCGATCGACCTCAATATGCTTAGTGCGGTCATGCTGAGCAAGGTTATGAGAAATCTCTTTGGCAGCCTTATTGTCACAATATAAATTCATCGCTGAGTTTGGACCCTATCTGATTTCTGACAATAGCCTTTTAAGCCAAAGGAATTCGCACAAACCTTTTGCCATTCCTTGGAACTCAGCCTCAGCCCTTGATAGTGCAACCACACCTTTTGCTTCTTGCTTCTCCAAGTAACCAAGTTGCGCCGCCGACAAATGTGAAGAATCCAGAAGTAGATTTTCTATCAAACACACTACCTGCCCAATTAGCAACTGTATAGCCCTTAACATGTAAATGATTGTTTCTTGGAAAACATGAGTCCTCTCCCTGGTGTTGACTTCAAGTAACGGATTATTTGAATCACAACATTCATATGATCTTCACTGGGATTATGCATGAATTGACTAACTATACTGATGGCTTATGAAATATCTGGGCGAGTATGAGATAGATAAATCAATTTACCCACTAACCGTTGGTACCTTTCCCTATTTGTTGGTATGTGATCCATGTGTTCTCCAATTTTTTGATTTTGAACCAGTAGAGTTTCTGCTGGTTTACAGTCAAGCATCCCTACCTCGGTCAACAAGTCTAGCACATACTTTCTAATATGCCTAGTTTTGATCTCGCCACCTCAATCCCTAAGAAGTACTTGAGACCTCCTAAATTTTTCATCTCAAATTTAGTACCAAGATGTTTTTGGAGCTTACTAATTTCCTCAGTATCATCCCCTGTAATTATCATGTCATCTACATAAATTATCAAGGCAGTCACTCTTCCATGTTGCTGTTTTAGGAAAAGAGTATGATTTGCGTTGCTTTGTTGGAACGCATATTTTTTCATAGCCATACTAAAACGGCCGAACCAAGCACGTGGTGACTGTTTCAGTCCATATAAAGCTCTTTCTAATTTGCACACAATTCTAATGTTGGATGATGAGACATAACCTGGTGGGATGTTCATATACACTTCTTCTTCAAGATCTCCATTGAGGAAAGCATTCTTTACATCAAACTGCTGAAGTGGCCAATCCAAATTTGCTGCCAAAGATAGTAATACCCGTACATTATTCAATTTTGCCACTAAATAGAATGTCTCTTGATAATCAACTCGATTTGTTTGGGTATGCCTTTTAGCCACTAGTCTTGTCTTGTATCGTTCAATAGACCTATTTGCCTTGTGTTTGATGGAGAATACCCACTGACACCCAACTGTTTTCTTCCCTTTTGGCAGTGGAACAAGATCCCACATTTTGTTCTTTTATAGTGCTTCCATCTTTTCTTTAATTGTCTAAGACCATTTTGGGTCCCTTAGAGCTTCATGGATTCCCGTCGGAATATGACAAGAAGATAACTCTCTATTGAATTTCCTGAGTGGTTTGGTCAGCCTTTGAGTGGTTACATGATTAGAAATTGGATACTTTGATCGTTTCCCTTCAATGTCAGGTGAGTACCGAGCTGGGGGCTTGTCTCTATTGTTCCTGAAAGGTAAGTGATAGTGAGCAAGAGATGTATTGAAACCAGGAGCCGGAGAAATTACCTTAGGAATATTCTCAATAGAAGAATCATCATTGTCTGGTGCATGGAGTAGAGGGGTTTCTTTACTGGCCGAATCATGAAGGATATGGTCTGCTTCTTTGACTGGTACATATCTGCTGATGGGCTTGGTTCGTTCACTTCGGTCACATACATTATCTAGTCCAACAACATCTATATTTGGAACAATATCTGCGTTAGTTGGAGCAACATCTATACATTCCCATCACTTCTGCTCTTCCACCCATGTCTCCCCCTGAAGAGGAGAAGTTGATACTGATGGTGAGTAAAAGTTCTATGATTCTAAGAAAGTAACATCCATGGTGATATAGGTACGATTTGTGGGAGGATGATAACAGTAATATCCCTTCTTGTTTGTACCATACCCCAAAAAAATACAACGAATAGCACAAGGGTCCAGTTTTGTGCGTTGATTTTTGTAGAAATGAACAAGTGCAACACATCCAAATACTTGTGGAGGAATAAGGAGTATAGATGGCAGTGTAACATGCTCTGACAAAACGTGTAAAGGAGTTTTAAACCCCAAAACTTTAGATGGCATGTGATTCAGTAGTTGAACTGAAGTTACAACAACACTGTCCCCAGTAGCAGTGAGGTAACTTTTGCCCCAATCAACAAAGCACGAGCAGTTTCCAAAATATGACGATTCTTTCATTCAGCCATGCCATTCTGTTGTGGAGTTTGACTACAGGAATATTCATGCAAGAGGACACGATGTTGAAAATATTTCATGAAATCTTGATTTGCATATTCTCCCCCATTAGTGGATCATAGAATCATGATTTTGGCTGAGAATTGATTCTGAATCATAGCATGAAATGCACAAAACACATTGAACACCTCTTCTTTGCACTTCATCAGGTATAGCCATGTCATTTTGGTAGTCACCTACAAAAGTTACAAACAAACGTATAACATGAACAGTCATAATGGGAGACGGACCCCAAACATCCAAATGAATCAAAGCAAATGGAACATCACTTTTATTATGACTAATAGGAAAAGGCACACGATGACTTTTTGCTAAGATGCAACTTTCACATTTAAAAACTAAACAATCTATTTTGATAAACAATTTCAGAAATTTATGCTTCATATAACTAAATGATGGATGTCCCAAACGAGAATGCCATAACCAGATTTGTTTTTCCTTTGTATTAGTCAAATGGTTCACATGATTGACTCTGCCAGTACTAAAGTTATTTATGTAGTATAACCCCTCTTTCTTAGTACCACGCCCAATGATCTCCTTTGTGAGAATATCCTGAAAAAGACAAAAGGTTGGATACATTAGTGCCACACAATTCAATTCTTCAGTAACTGGTCCAACAGACAATAATTTATTTGAAAGAGATGGTACTAAAAGAGTTATAGATAAAGATATTGAGGGTGATAATTCCACTGTTCCAGCACTAGTGACTGGATACGTGACACCATTAGCATTGGAGATACTTGTCCTTCGTGGTTCTGTATTTGTAACAAAGTCATTTGGAGAGTATGTCATGTGGTCCGTTGCACCAGAGTGCACTATCCAGTCATCTTTTTTCTGTTCATTAGAAACTAGCAGAGCACTACTATTATGTTCACTATTGTTACCTGAATCCCTGAGGTCAGTGGTAGGTTCAAGTTCAGATTCCATAAATGGAGCTAATGACAGTTGCGATTCTGCACAAGCCATTGCTACCCGTGCAGTTCCCCCATTGGACCCCTTCGATTCTTTTTGTTTCCGAGCCTTAAGTTCATGCCTCCAATCTGGATAGCCATGTAACTTAAAGCATGTTTCTCGAGTATCTTTTGAGTTTCCGCGATAAGAACAGCCACTTCCTCCATTCTCGGCTTGTCCCTTAGCCCTAGTTGGAGCATTTGGTTTTCCATCACTGGGTGCGGGAGATCGTTGTTTCATAATTTGAGAAGTCACCTGGAGTAGAGGGACAGTTTTAGCACCTCTAGATACCATAGCAGTGGCAGCAGTAACATTATCACAGTGCCTAATATCTTCTCTTCAGACATAGGCATAGGCTTTTTCTACAGTTGGAAAGGGTTGAAGTTGAAGCATGTCACTTCGAATCTTGTTAAGTCTGTCATCTAAAACCATCAAGAAAAACATAAACATGGTCTTCTTGAATAAGAGTATTATTGGGTTTGGGAGACGTAAGTCAATCTCCCTCCACAGACCTTGGAGGCCATTGTAGTATGACTCAATGGATTCCCCATTTTGTCTCATCCGTGATACTCTTCTCTTCAAATCATATACCTGAGATTTGTCATTCCCATCAAAATATGTTATGGCAATGGTATCCCATACCTGTTTGGCTGTTGGAAATCGAATAAAGTTGCTAATCAAGGAGGGATCCATTGAATTGATCGGCCATCCTTTCACAACAGGTTCTCTGTTCTCCACTTTCTGAATGTGGGATCATTTGGTTCTGGTCGTGGTAAGTTGCCATTGATATATCCCAGCTTGTCATTGCCTGAGATATACATCTCGACAATTTGGGACCAAAGAACATAGTTTGTTCCGTCAAAGTTTAATACCGATCTGTGTAGCAACTGAATCACCTGTCACCGCTGGAGTCTGGGTCTGGTTATGAGTCAAGGTTTGAGTCATTCTTGTAGTTAGATCTTCCAAGAGAGCAGCAGTACTTTGCTGTCCTTGTTCTACCAAATCAGTTGAAGTCGTCATCTTCTACAACTTAGCAATTACTTTTCGTTATAGTAACAATTTCTAATGCACAAATGAGCAAGGAGATTCCAAGGATCTCTGCTCTAATAGCATGATAACTTTAGAGAGAATATGAGAATAAGAATTTTCTATTTCCTTTCAATATAATCGGTACATATATATACAAGAACAAAGCTATAATTATGGACCTAATTTGGGAAGATAAAACAAAATCCCATAACAATAGGGATAGATACAGAAAGAGAAATGACTCACTTCCTAGCATCTCTCAAATATTGTACAGCTCACGCCAACAGTTTTAAAAAGAAAACAATCATATTGCATGTAAGACTCAGTTTTCAAAAGAAAACAATACAGCACTAAGGTTGCGTGTGTTGCAAATTAACTTGTACGAAATACTGGAAAAACAATTGCTAGTCAGTGAAATTAGGCTTCATCAATGGTGATGTTGACATCTTGTACTCTTGACCTAGTAGAAGACAGGAACAGGAAGACAAACGCAGGTAAAACGCATGTGAACAATTACAGAAGCAAAGGCTGCAAGGTGTATCTTGCTTCTGAAACTTAAAATATTGGCAACTTCGTTCTCCCAAACTTATATTTATTGTCTTGGCAAGATTTTGCAGAAATAGTTCATAGGAATTTGGAATTTTACCAACAAACTAACAAGAAAAGCCCTCATGAAGCATACTCTGTAGATAGGCAACAATTTCTTTCAAAGAATATCTCTACTAATTTTGTGATAGTGACAATAAAAATACAATAGTTTTAGTATCTACTAAATATGTAAGAGCAGAGGACCCATTTACTTAAACTATAATGTTAAAACTTAATCTCCTTTTTCTCCATTCCATTTGATGTTATTAAAACCATACTCTCTATAATGGGAAAGCCATTTCTTCAGATCATAAGAAGTTCTTGCATTTGATTTTTAGTATGTACCAGCTTCCTTGGTTTGATCACAAAGATCTGAACAAGTAGCTAATAGTTAATCTGTTCTAGACAGGTGATTCATCTATCATACTGCTCTCTTTTTCTACTTATTCTGTCTATTACCTTGTGTGCATATGAACTTAGTTTTGGGTGATTTTTAACCATGTTTAAGTACTCTTAGTTGGAAAAGAATAGAATTCCTCATGGTTGCTTCCTTACTTTGCCCCTCTTCTTCCTCTCTCTTCATCTAACCATTCTGTTATATGTCCCTGCTGTTTTTCCAATTTGTTAGATGAATTGAAATAATTCATCCATTTGATTTTGAAGGGAACTGTGCAACTGCTTTTCCAACCAGTGGAGGAGGGAGGTGCTGGCGCTTCTTGCGTGATAAAAGAAGGTGCACTAGGTGATGCTGAAGCAACATTTGGGATGCATATTAGTACCGGACTACCTACTGGAAGCATATCATCCCTGTCAGGGCCAGTCTTAGTTGCTGTATCCTTCTTTGAAGCTAAAATTGAAGGCAAAGGTGGTCATGCTGCAGTGCCCCATTCTAATGTCGCTCCAAAACTTGCTGTATCATTTGCAATTCTGGCATTGCAACAGCTCATCTCGAGAGAAGTTGATCCCCTCCATAGCGAAGTATGCTTCAGTTGTCAATCTTTCTAGTATCTTCTGTCTCTCCGTTGAGATGATATATCTAATGATTCAGATGCTCGATGAATTTCATGGAACCTATTCCAGATCATTTAACATGCTCACTCTATAGAATTGAGGATTTTACCTTCCAACCCTCTTTTTCTGTTTCAGTCAACTCTCCTAGCACACAATCCAAAGCCATTGAAAACTATATTTCTCACCTTTTAACCTTTGCTGTGTTCTAGGGATATCCCCTTGCTTATGTTTCTTACTGCTGGTTGTAGATGTTATCTGTTACTTATGTCAGAGGCGGGGTTGCGCTGAATGTAATTCCACCATATGTTGAATTTGGGGGTACTCTGAGTCTTACTACTGAGGGATTGCACCGTCTCCAGCAGAGGGTGAAAGATGTAAAAGATAGTAGCTGTTTTTTTTTTTTTTAAAAAAATTTTGATGATGTAGGAAATGATTGCATGTTATTTATGTTTCATTTTTCTAAGTCCTGCAAGTATGCCCCTTAAGATTCAAAATCTGGCAAAACCATACATAAAACAGAACTGCATATTTCTACTTGCTAAGCCTGTTCATGACAAAAAGGCTGTTTATAACCTGCATGTTTCCACTGCAGGTTGCATGGAGGGAGTGGGAAAGAATTTGATAAAGTATTTGAATATGGGTTTTTGCAAGCTTGTATTTGTCTTCATTATAAGTTTGGATATATTTTTGGTTATTCATGAAAACATATCTTGTCAATCTCATTCAATACTCAAATATGAGCCTTCTTGGCTCACAAAAATCCTATTGTGAAAATCCTGTTTTGAATTTGGAAGAGTACTTTTTTCTAGTTGTTTGCTGAAAAATTACCGTTAGCAATAGCAATGCCAAGATTGCTACTAGTGAGGTAGCTAATGCTATTGGAACATTTTATAGGTTATCGAAGGGCAGGCAGCTGTGCACAGATGCAATGCGTCCATTGACATGAAACAAGAAGAATACCCATCGGATCCTGCTGTTGGGAATTGTGAGCAGTTGAATTTGCATGTGCGGAAGATTGGTAGTCTTCTTCTTGGTCCGGAGAATGTCAAGACAGGTACAAAGGCGATGGGTGGTGAAGACTTTGCCTTCTATCAAGAATCAATTCCTGGGGTGATGCTCAGCATTGGAATCTGAAATGAAAAATTAGGTTCAGTTCACTCCGCACACTCACCTCACTTCTTCCTCGATGAGGATGTTCTTCCAATTGGAGCAGCATTACACACTGCCCTAGCAGAGGATTATATAAATGATCGTCAACATTCTGTTGTAGAGTAATTACTATTTCACATCTTACATGAAATGAGTGAACAAACTTGAATTTTTTAGGTGGGAAAAAGAAATGTTCTCAAACGATCAAATGAGAATGTTGTAAGCTTGTGCATAGAATGGTGTTGTTTTAGGATCACTTTTGTTCATCTTGCATCCTATACATGCTGGAAAAAAAAAATTCCATCAGGGAAATATTGGCCCTAGTGCACCAAGAAGGGGACTGAATTGGTGGTAGATTTAAACTTTTGATTATGGAGGATGCTCACAAAAATGAAAGATTAGAGAAAGAGTATGAGAAGAATGAACACGAATTTTATTGGGGTTTGAGTATTAATCAACCCTATATCTACTCTCTAATTCACCAATTGAGTGTTTCACTCAATATCTAGTGTTTTTCAAGCTCACAGTCAACTTATTGTTTAAGCTTACACCAAACCTTACAAGTGTTTTTCAAGTCTCACACTCAACCTAGTGTTTAGACTCATATCAAATCTTACAAGTGTTTTTCCAAGACTCACACTCAACCTAGTGTTTTAGGCTCACACCAAAACTTACAAGTGTTTTTTCAAGTCTCACACTCAACCTAATGTTTTAGGTTCATACCAAATCTTACAAGTGTTTTCCCAATGCTAACACTCAAACCTATACAAGAGTTTTCTAATGTTCACTCTCAAACCTATACTAGAGTTTTCTATACAAGTGGTAACTCTCAAACTCAACACAAAGTGTTTAAAGTTCACACCAAATTATGTACAAAGAAATAAGGAATTAAAGTAGAGAATTAACTTTGCAAGAGTTTTAACACTATCAATGGTTCTTCTTTTGCATTAACATCAGTTTGGTGGAGTATTTAAAACCCACATCCACCAAAGAGACGTTGCTCTAAAATTAATAACAAATCTCTAAGATGTATTACACAGATTTAGTATTAAATGTTTGTCAGGTGGAAGTCGCAGTTACTACTATCATTTCGCGATCGCGAATTTCTAATTTGCACTGAGGAGCAAAAAATTGTGGCAAGAACCATGTATTGTGTTTAACGGCTAGTCCACGTGTTAGTTGTCCATTGGTTGTCCAAGAAAAGTAGTCGTTGGTCTTTCTAACGAATTTTAAACTTTACAGTCGAGAGTTTATTTTGTCATAGGCGTGACTGAGACCGTGAATTCCTTTATTTGGTGAGGAAACTTCAACTTCTTGAGTCACGGTCGATACCAAGCCTTCGCGCTCGCGATTATAACAGTTGCCTTAGACACTTGGCATACTATGGTTGTGGCTTTGGTTCCCTCTTTTGTCACGATGAAAGTCACGGTCGCGAACCCAACGCGACACCTACCTGGAATTCCTCTGTAGCGAAATAACCCATGAATTTCTCTAGCCTAGCTTCAACCCTTTTTTGTGATTGATTCACAGTCGCGATTTAGAATATACACACCGCGAATTTGGATGAACTTTACAAGGTTGGAGATTTTGAATTCCAATGAAGATAACTCTTATAAACTGTAAAAATAACACTTACAATTGATATTAGAACCTTTCAATCTATATTGTCAAGATCAAAAGAATGTTTTGACTTAGGTTTGAACAACTTAGTCCAATAATCTCTCCTTTTTTTTTATTTTGACAATCTAGATTGAATATGGAAAGAATAAAGTATCAATTATGCATGCTCCTAAGAGAATGATTGTGAAGTGATTAAAAAACATAAGTATGAAATTGATCTCCCTCAATTCATACTCCCCTTTAGTTATTCTAATAAGATCATTGTCAATTTTATCTCCTCTTTTTGTATGTTTCCTCTTTGTATATTCAGTCAATTATCTCTCCCCCTTTGTCAAGATCAAAAAGAGGGAATAAGAGAAAAAATAAGGAATATGAGAGGAAAATTTCACAAACTTTGTCAATTGTATAAACTCAAATAAGAATAACAAAAATAAGAAATTTTGCCCAATTGATCACAATATGTCACATAAGAAGATAAAAGGATGAAACATAAATTCCATGGGAATTTTATATATATAAAAAATGCAAAATAATTCAAACATTTAAAGATACTTGAATACACAAACTAGGGCTAGAAATTTAAGAATTTTCATATATGGCTCTAGTATAGAATATATGATATTTGATGATTGATTTGAACATTTGAAATGTAGAAAACCTCAAATGCAAAATGAATTGATTCAACTCATCATACAATCAATCAATCAAATCAAGCATGTAAACACATAGATATATCAAGCAATAAACCCCCCCCCCCCCTAAATGTATGCATATATATTAGGTTAAAAACATAAGGGATAAAAGATACATTACAAGTTTAGTATCAATGACTTGATACCAAAAAACCATTTGAAACTTTTATCTCTTCTTCATTAGCAATCTCCATTCACCTTCAGATTTTCCATGATGAGAATTTGGTGAAGGAGTCCCTATCCTGCAATATCAAACACTTTGCTTTGGTACCCAAACATTGTTATGTCCTTGGGGGTTAGTCTTGGAAGGTCCTCTAATTTGAGGTATGCCTTCCTAATGTGGCAAAAATACATTGATATGCTCATATCTCATGCAATAATGACATTGGAGTTTAGACTTATAAGTCTTTCTCTTATGCACAACTTTATTATGAGTAGGGAACCTTTATATACTTTTGTTATGAGAGTGTATGCAGGTGCATGAGTGATTAGGAGTAAGAGAAATTATTATGTTTGTATGGTTGGGCATGCTTATTGTTGTAAATGTAAGCATAATTTGCTCTTTAAGCCTTGGCTTTTGAGCCTTGGGGATCTTTCCTTTGCCCTTAGGCATAGGTGGCTCAGTGTTAAGAGTATCTTTCTTTCCCATGACCTCAATACTTGAAGTTTGAGGTGTTGATGCTAAATGTAATGAGTGAGGAAGTAGATGATGAGACTTCATTGAAGCCTAAACCATGCTTAACTAAAGGAGGTCTTTGAGATACAATAAGTGTATCCAAAGCTTCGTTCCTCTTATGAAAATTAGAGATGGAATTTCTCAGTTCTATAACTTCATCCTTTAAAAAATCATTTTTCTTTCTCAAAGAGTTAAAAGAGGATGAAGACTTAGAAAGACTCTCTAGAGAATTTTTGAGTTCTTGATTAGAAGTCCTTAACTTACTTACAAGATCATTTAAGGATTTAAATTCATCATTTAGTTTGGAACATTTTTTCTTGTAAGTTTTCATTTTGACTTATATTTGTCACATTTCAAAGTGAGAGCTTTTAAAAGCTCATCATCTATATCATTAAATGCATCATAATCATCATAAGAGTGTGGAAAAGTACTAACCTCTTTGGAGGAGTCCTCTTGAGCCATGAAGCAAAAGCTTGCTACTTTATCTTCTTCTTCATCACTTGACTCATCATCCTAAGTAGCCTTGAAGCTCTTTTTCTTTTCCTTGTGATGACAGGAAGATGAATTTCTTTGGTTTTTTCTTTCTTTTCTCCTTTTCATAAACTCTTTAGTCCTTCTTGATATTTTAGCAAGCTCTTTCTCTTCTTCATGACTTTCATTGGAGTCACTTGAGCTTGAATAATCTTTTTAAACTTTGAATGTCAGAGCTTTCTTATCCTCTTTGTTTCTTTGTTCTCTTAGCTTATTTATCCCTTTATCTTTCTTGAGAGTCATCTCATGAGTGAGAAGCTTACCAATGAGGGCATCGGTTGACACTTTTCCAATCTCTGTATTGGACTCTTGAATGTTGCATATTTTTACATCAAATTTATCCAATGGAAGAGATTTGAGGATTTTAGTGTTTACCTCATAGTAGATAAGGATTTTAGTGTTTACCTCATAGTAGATAAGAATTCTTCCAAACTTTTTCATGTTTATGACAATAGATAGGAGTTTATTTGTCATTTTGGTGATGCTTTTATGGTCTCTCATCATGAAAAGCTCCCACTCTGTCACATACATCTCTAACCTACTTGATTTTACAAGAGTTATGCCCTCATGATAATTTTCCAGTGCTTTCCATATGACATGTGCAGTTTGGCAATGTTGGACTCTTCCAATTTCTTCTCTTGACATAAAGGTTAGGAAAATAGTCACTACCCTCTTGTTCTTCATATTTGCCTTCCTTTGTGTTTCACTTCATTTTTCTCCTGTAATTGCCGCCTCTACTCCTTCAACCATTTTTGCTGGAGGATTCCACTCTTCAAGAATATAATCCCATAAGTTGATGAGATCACTATCAAGATAGATCTCCATTTTATGCTTCCAAAGAGCATAATCATTGCCATCAAAGTGAGGATTAAAGTGAGAGTGGACTCCTTCTTGTGCCATTGATCTTTTTTTCACACAATTAAGGCTTGTAGCCCTGATATCAATTGTTGGCCCTAGTGCACCAAGAAAGGGGGGGATTGAATTGGTGGTAGATTTGAACTTTTGATTATGGAGGATGCTCACAAAAATGAAAAGATTAGAGGAAGAATAGGAAAAGAATGAACACAAAAGTTTTATAGTAGTTCGAGAATTAACCAACCCTACATCTATTCTCCAATTCACCAATTGAGTGTTTCACTCAATCACTAGTGTTTTACAAACTCATACTCAACTTAGTGTTTAGGCTCACACAAAACCTTATAAGTGTTTTTCTAAGGTCCACACTCAACCTAGTGTTTAGACTCATACCAAACCTTATAAGTGTTTTTCCAAGGCTCACACGTAACCTAGTGTTTTAGGCTCACACTAAACCTTACAAATGTTTTTCCAAGGCTCACACTCAACCTAGTGTTTTAGGCTCACATCAAACCTTACAAATGTTTTTCCAAGGCTAACACTCAAACCTATACAAGATTTTTCTAAGGCTCACTCTCAACTTATACAAGAGTTTTATATACAAGGGCTATCTCTCAAACCCAACACAAAGTGTTTAAAACTCACACTAAATTATGTATAAAGAAATAAGGAATTAAAGTAGAGAATTAACTTTGCAAAAGTTTTGACACTATCAATGGTTCTTCTCTTGCATTAACATCAATTTGGTGGAGTATTTATAGCTCACATCCACCAAAGAACGTTACTCTAAAACTAATAACAAATCTCCAAGATGTGCTAGACAGATTTAGTATTAAATGCATGTCAGGCGGAAGTCGCGGTTGCTACTAACATTTTGCGGTCGCGAATTTTTAATTTGCACTGAGGAGCCGAAAATTACTGCAAGAACCCCGTCTTGTGTGTAACGGCTAGTCCACGTGTCAGTTGTTCATTAGTTGTTCAAGAAAAGTAGTCGTTGGACTTTTTAACAGATCTTAAACTTCGCAGTCGCGAGTTTGTTTTGTCATGGGTGTGACTAAGATAATGAATTTCTCTGTTTGGTGAGGAAGCTTCAACTCCTTGAGTCGCGGTCGAAACCAAGCCTTCGTTGTCACGATTTTTGATTTTGCCCTCGGACACTTAGCGTGTTGTAGTTGTGGCTTTGGTTCTCTCTTTTGTCACTATGAAAGTTGCGACCGCGAACCCAACACGACACCCACCGTGAATTCCTTTGTGACTAAGGCTTTGTAATCTTTGGATGGATCGCGACAACGAAATGACCCACAAATTCCTCTGGTCTAACTTCAACCACTTTTTTGTGATTGATTCACGGTCATGATTTAGAATATACACAATGTTAAAGATTTTGAATTCCAATGAAAATAACTCTTATAAACTGTAAAAATAACACTTAAAATTGATATTATAACCTTTCAATCTATATTGTCAAGATCAAAAAAATGTCTTGACTTAAGTTTGAACAACCTAGTCCAATAAAAAAAAAAATTATCTTTCGAGCTTTTTTAAGGGCCTTAATTTTTTTTTTCTTTAACAACTTTTTTAAAAACGCCCTTTATAGCTTTTTTGCAACTCTCAAAAGTATTTTTCCAATTGAGATTTTTTCCCCCTCCTATGCGTAGGTCTTAGATTTTTTATCTTATTAATCGAAAATGCTTTGAGTTTTTGTGGAGTTTAGAGCCTCTGTGGATATATAGAATATTAACATTTCTAATAAAAATAAAGTTGAGTTTATTTACATCTCTTATCACTATCCGATCCAATCAGTATATAATTAATGATGCTTATTGCTTTGCACCACTTATCCTAATTAAGAAAGAAGTGATTAAATTTTAGTAGTTTATTTTTGCACAGATAATCTAATATATTATTTAAAATATAAATTTAATTAATTAAAAAAATTAATTAACAGCCAAGATTGAGTTATATATAAAAATATTTAATTAAATAGTATTTAACGAAAGAATGCATTTTGGTGATCAACTTAATTTAATTGATCAATCAAATAATAAGCACATTAAAGTCTAATTAATTAATTAATTTAATGGGCAAATTTTCATTATCTGGAGGCTGATGTTACAACTACCAAATATTTTTCCCTCTTAAATAGAATGAGTGTCTAACTGGCTAACTGCATTGGGATTTAACTTTTTTTTCTTTTTTGAAATAAATAAATAAGTTAGGAGAGCAGTCGGTGGGAAATGGAAGTATTATCCTTGTCAGTGCCACCCTTTTTTCGTCCCTCGGCCTAAACAATTCATGTCCCCTCCCTCTATTATAAATCTGCCAACCCTGCTCCACTGCTTTCCTCCCTCTTCTTCAGCCTTGAAGATTCAAAACATTTCCTTATAGAATATATTTGGGGGCATTCCATGTGCATTGGAATCATACACTTCAGCTTTATGTGCTCATTTAGCTAACCCCCCACCGTCCAGTATTCATTATTATATACCTTCTCGTTCCTTTACATATCTCTCTCTCTCTCTGTCTCTCTCTATATATATATATCTCCTCTTGCAGTTTCAGTGGCCTCTCCTTTTCTTCTTGTACATATCAAATTCCTCACCTCAGTTTCAGCAAAGTCAAGTTCTTAATTATTGCCGTAAATGGGTGAAGAAGCTAAAACGGTGAGGATTAGCGTGCATGTTTTCGTTTTTTTTTTGGGTATATTTGGATGCAATACGTTTTTCCCTTTAATGGTTTTTTTTTTTTTTTTTTTGGGGGGGGGGGTGGTGGGGGTTGTTCATTTTATGGGTTAACAGGTGTCAGAGGCCAAGCAAGAAGAGAAGAAAGAAGAGAAAGCAACCGAAGATAAAAAAGAGGAAAAGGCACCTGAGGCACAGCCAAAACCACCACCACCTCCTTTTGTCTTGTACGCGGACCTGCATTGTGTGGGATGTGCTAAGAAGATTAAGAAGTCCATCGAGAAAATTAGAGGTTTCTCCTTTTTCGTTGTCTAAAGTAATTGTATGAAGGCAAACTCGAAATGTTTAAATTGACGATTTCAATATGGCTAACACTAAATTTAAAGCTTATATATATATATATATATATCAATTCTTCTTTTTGTAACAAAAGAAAAAAAAAAGCTATATTAATTAATTTCATTGGTCTTTTTATATGTATAAAAAAATTCTTAATTAAAAAATATTGATTTCATTGGCTGCCAACAGGTGTGGAAGGAGTTATGATAGATATGGCTCAAAACCAAGTTACCATAAAAGGAATTGTTGAACCTCAAGCTGTCTGTGACAGAATCATGAAGAAAACCAAGAGAAGAGCTAAAGTTTTGTCTCCATTGCCTGCAGCTGAGGGTGAACCATTGCCCCAAGCAGTCACCTCACAGGTGATGGAGGTTCATTTAATTAATTGACTAATGATTTTCTTTAGTTGATATAGTATATATTTTCTTAATCAAGTTCTATAAATAACTCACTGCAGGTCAGTGACTCCACAACAGTCGAGCTGAATGTAAACATGCACTGTGAGGCCTGTGCTGAACAGCTTAAGAGAAAGATACTGAAACTGAGAGGAGTGCAAACAGCCATAACGGAGTTCAGCACTGGGAAAGTAATCGTCACAGGGACCATGGATGCACAAAAGCTGGTGGATTATGTTTATAGACGAACCAGAAAGCAAGCAAAGATAGTGCCACAGCCAAAGCCAGAGCCAGACCCTAAACCCGAAAAGAAAGAAGAGAAACCAACTGAAGAAGCCAAACCAGCAGAAGAGAAAAAAGAGGATAGTTCAGCAGAGAAGAAAGAAGAGGATAAAAAACCTCCTGAAGAAGAACCCAAGAAAGAAGAGGGTGAAAACAAGGAAGATGGAAACCCTGAAAGTAATAAGGAAAAGGAAGAAGAAGCTAAGAAGGAGGATGAGAACATACCCATCATCACCACCATTGATGAAGAAAACATGAAGAGGATGATTCACTATTACCAGCCACTGTATATGATTGAGCGAATTCCACCCCCTCAGCTCTTCAGTGATGAGAATCCTAATGCATGTTCCATTTCATGATTGATCTCCTAAGAATTGAATTCTATATGGCAACAAAAGTTTCTATGTTATAAAAAATATATATAATCTCTACCATAGTTAAAACCTTGCACTTCCACTGGTGATGAGAATTTTAGAGAGGCTCAATCAGTGGAAAGTATCAAAAATATTATTGGAAACTGGGGAATTGTTTCAGAGATCTGCATTCCCATCATCAATTTGTATGATATCATCGTTCTGTTGCTGCAAGAAATTTAGTATCTTGTTACAAAACAATTTGTCACAACACATATTAAATTTGTTATTATAAGTATATTATGATAAAATTGATTTGTCACCATCAAAACAACCCTATCTCAATTTGTATATTATGATAATTTATATTTTATCACAATAGTGTATAAATTTTGTGATAAATATATTTATCACAATACAATATACTTATAGTGATAAAATTCTT